>KK118332.1:390407-413531 GCA_000611955.2 Stegodyphus mimosarum | reverse complement strand
TTCGAGTCCCGGGAGGGCAATGCACATTTCTCACATTTTCTGCTTCCAAATAAAAAAATAAAACCTAATGTCTCTACACGCAGAGCCGGGATTTGTCTGAAAAAAGGATGTGAGGCGACTTCTAGGCTCTGTCGTCGTTCGTCTCACAATTTTGGCGTGTCTAGCCCAGCTGCGGCGTAAAGTGAAGCCGCAGCAATAGTCATAGAGCTGATAATCTGTGATCCATTCTTTCCGGTAGAATTGTTTAAACTGTTCAGTATCAAGTACTTGATTAACTATCACATTAAAAAATTTCTCTTCCACTTTCTGCAGAAAAACATCAATAGACTTGCCACGAGGACTTTGTAGTTACTTTTAAGCGTGAGAAAATGGGCAGCTTCATCTTCATTTCTAAGCTTATTTTAACTATACCCAAGACAAGCAAGAAGATCTTTAGCATAGCGAACATTTATCGGAAAATATAATGAAGTCATGTTGGCATAAAGTTTGCACGAAGCAGAGATGTCTCAAGGTATGAACACCTCACTTAGTGAACACAATGCGAGAAAGTCAATGAAGACAACATTCACGTATCAAGACAACCGTCACCAACTGTGCCACCATTTCATTTATACTCATACTTGTTACTCATACTTGTTTTATGCGTATGAGCTGGAATGCTAATCATCTGTATATTCCAGCGCGTAGAACCTTTCACATAAATTTGGATCTTTGATTTGGGTTAAATAAATCCATTAAGTTATAAAAAATTCAAGGTTTCTTTTTTAATGGGGAGGATTTTGGCTTAAGATGCTACATTATTTAAACTGGGGATTTTATATGTATTTCTTAAATAGTCAAAAAACTATATAACTCAAGGACAAGTGAAGGATAACTGAAGCGCACATTTTCGAAGTTTTTATCACTTGTTTTAAAAATCACTTTTCTCTTTCGAATAAGCTGCAAAATTTATCTAAGCCAAGCACTTCGGTTTCAAGCAATTTTGATATTCTAATAAAGTGTTAAGATTAGTGCTGTTATGTTGAACACCCATGTTTGTATACATTCTAAGAAATACAACACTATATAGTTGTCTACGGAAGGTGACTAAGAGGAAGGTATTGTTTACTTATACAGGAAGAGTTTAATTTTTTTTTCATACTGTAACACCTGTTGCTGGTAAAACGTAACTTAGATAGCTTTAATTTGAATAAAAATGAGGTTCTAATGAGATTTCAAAATGAATTACAATTACAAGTGTGTCTCACTCTAAGGAAAGAGACACAGAAATAAAAGCACTTTTAATTCATTCTACCTCATCTTTTCTGAGGTATTAAATTAAAGTAAGAAAACTTCACAAATCTGCCAGATTTTATAATGTATAGTCTGATAATTCTTTAATTTCAAAGAGAAAATCCAATGACCTTTCAAGTAGATTATGTAAACAATGGGATTAGAGCTGAAACCTGAATCTAACTAAAGAATTGTCTGAAATCTGATTAGAGCTGAATCGAAATATTCTTCTAAGAGTAATGTTCATAATTATAACACTTTTTATATAATTTAACACTTTTTTTACTAAGAATTTTACTTAAAGATACTTTTTAATTTAAACTGCTTTAAGTTTTCAAAAGAAATGCTAATTACAAGCATTATTTATTCGAAGTCTTAATTCTTTCCATTAAGCAGATTTTTTGTCCTGCAAAAAAAACAGTTATCGCCATTTGAGAGAAATATTCATAGCAAGCTTCGTGACCAAGCGACTATGTGAAATAAATGCGCAGCTAGGTATTCGATAACTAAATGAGCTTTTCAAAAATTATTATAATTAAATACACGCATTAAGCTTCATACAGCGAATTATTATGAAATGATAGCTTATCAAATTTCCTTTCTAACATTTGACTTTGCCATTTTGCACAGCACATTTTAAATGGAAGAACTGTATTCCATGCTTGTAATATCTAAGGGACTAAGTCTTAAATTACTATAATTATCGTAACTACTCAGCTCAAAGGCTTCTCAGATGTTATATCTGTATTTTAAGATCAGATTGCAATTTCGTTGTAGATTCATGTTTTCGTTTGGTTTATTTAATTACGGCAAAGCACTCGAAGACTATCTGCCAAAGGGATGGATGCCTTCATGGAGGACTTCCTAAGGTAAACTGGTTTATATCCACGTTACGCATGGGGAAAACCACGAAAAGGCCCATGCAGCCAGCCTGTTCGCAGGATTCAAACTTTTTTCAAGACTTGAGCTTAATTACATTTTTTTAATTTTTAAATTTTTTAGCTATTTGAAACTTATTGAGAAATTTCTTTAAGTATTAAAATCTAATCTGGAGCTTCTAAATCAAGTTTCTTATTTTTCGTCTTCAGATTCTCAATGCTTTATAATACCTTTATTGGAAAATTTTTCTCAAAACTGGCAATAACAATTTTCAAACATTAGAAGAATTTTTTAAATTTACGGCTTTCCAAAGGCTATGTATATTACTTTTCATTAAAAGTGCTCAAACATTCTTCATCTTAGATGTAATTTAGAGATGTAATTTTCGAAAAGTGCATCACATTTGTAAGAATATTTAAGAATTTAATCAAACATAAAATTACAATCCCATAAAAAAGTAACTTTGGAAAAAGTTAATAAGTAGTTTTAAACATTTTGCTATACTCAGAAATTATAAGACTTACGAAATCTTGCTTTCGTAACTAAAAACTCTAGTTGCCTATTTATTTATAAAGGGTAAAATTTTCGAAATGATTATTTGTTGTTTGATTATTTTCTTGTTTGAGAATTTTTTTCTTCAGATAAATTCCTGAAATTCAATAGATGATACAATTTCCTTTTATTATCTTCATAGTATTTTTTAATTAAATAATTATTTATTAGGTTACAATAGTGTATACAATAAGTGCTGCGCTGCAGCTGCATGAAGCTTAATAAATTTTATTATTTTTATAGATACTGTATTAAAATTTCAGAAAGTAATAAAAAAATTAAATGCAAAATATCTCTCATAAACTAACGCTTTTGAAACACGATATTAAGAGTTAAAGCACAATAAATTATTGTTCCTCTTTAAAGTTTATTTTTTATTACAAGCATTTGAAAATAGGTATGTATTATACAGAAAATTTTTCTTGCATAAGTATCGTATAGCATATAAGGCCAATAAATTACTTCGAAATTCATTTTATCTATTATTTTAGCCAGAATATCATAAATTTTCTTTCTTATTGAACTAATAAGTTAGAAGTCTCTTATTAAACCCAAATAAGCCGCATATACTTAGACAAAGAGTGAAAATAAATAAATAAATTGACTTAAATTAAATAAATAAATGGCATCTTTAATTATGCTAGTAATTCAAACACATTTAATAATTATTATTTCAAGCTAATCGGCATTTTGAAACCTTTGCACTTATGTATTCCCTGTTATGACATTAGAGGTGTGTCTAGTACAGGATGATCTAAAAGTCCGTACCTTACTTTTATGATTGAGCATCACTTTGTAACGCATTGTTGCGTAAAATTTGTTGAAAAAGACCTTTCTTAAAAACTTTCCCAAACATTCGTAAACCTACTTAGACAATGATTTTCCTCTTGGTAACCTGATCTCGAGAACCGGAAGTGTTTTTAAAACTAACAGTTGAAATTTCAATTGATATATTACTTGTAACTGCATAGGTATGCAGTCGCTTGAAATAATTTTATATTAATATATATTTTGGAATTTTGATAATTTTTTTAAAGATGCGTATGACTTTTGGTTCGCTCTGTATTTAGCGCGCATTGCTCTTAAAGTGAAACCTTTCTAGAGACTAAAGAAACTGAATACAGAATAGAAGCCATAGCTCATAACAATAAGCTGTCACAGGCATACATATATATAAATCTCATCAGCGTGCACATTGTCGCTTGCATTAGTTGCATTATACTGAAGAGACATTATACTTTTTCCGTAGCAGAAGCTATGCAAAATCAGCCCTCGTCTGCATTCTTCAAGTACCTTCCACTCGCTAGTTGGATGTGTTACCACTTATTACACAGTAGTGCGCATGCAGGAAGGAGATAAATCCTTGTAGCCTGTTCATATTCCGCGCAATCTTCATATGTTTATTTACTTAATATATTTGTAATAAATGCGTATGTATTACAAAATTCTAACTGTAAAAAAGTTCAATTGCTGTTTCGTTTTTAAAATTTTTCTAAAAAATGAGACTTTTTAATCTCAGATAATTAAATGGTTATAAGCTCTAAGCTACTAAGCGCGTTATTAAAATCCGCTTCAGTTATTACAAAAGCCTTTGGTGCTTGAAGAATTGCTATTTTGTTTCAAATACTTTAATCTGGAAGTGCGTTATTTGTATGTCCTTTTAATAACCCCAAAATAATATTTTTATTCCGCTTTTCCAAGCAGGGTTATAACAGTGAAGACTTGTGGGCCTAAATACCCTGATAAAAACATTATAAAAATGAACTCTTTATTATAGCTAAAACGCTTTCTTCTTTTGGGCACTTTCGTTGCACGTAAATGTCTGTCTTTTTTTAGAAACAAGTACAAAAATAGGTAAGTCTATTAAAGATGACAACTTTCGAATCTAAATAGCCATGTCTATTTAAATTTCGCCAGTTAAAATGATACAAATATTCAAATGATCGTTACTCGGAACAGCAGGATTGTACTACAATTTAACATAACACACGAGTAAGCAGTATTGGAAAGAAGTTGTCCTGTCAACAATATCCGTTTCCGGTTCAGAAGAAAAGACTGTTACTCTGTGACCCCTCGCTCTGGGAGAGTTATTAAGGAGAGTCGAGTCAAAAGTCAAGTTCGGAAGTCAAACGGCAATTTAGCAACTCAGGTTTTCACACCACTTTATTTAATTTGTCTCCTGCTAACAGAGCCGGATTATAATAAGATTACTCATTTAAATGGAAATTGGATTGGACAGTAAATGGTCGAGTTCACTTAACATATGAAATCAGAAAATTTCCAGTGTTGCTATTTGCGGGATGCAGAATAACACAGTGGATGGTAAATGAGATAACAGAAGTATTCCCTATGCTTTGCTGGGTTACATGTCTTCTTTGTATAGCCGTAGTTCAGAGGCAGACTTCATACATATAGCTTTACCAGTCGTAATGGTTATGTATTTTAAAGCAAGTAAAAATGTATCCTTGTTGCGAGGTTTAAACATATATATCAAGAAGTAATGCTAAAGCAGATATATGAAACTGAAAAATTTGAGTGTTGATTTTATTACATTCTTAAATCGAAGGAAAGAAACTAAAACTTGAGCTTCTTTTTACACTAACTTCAAATATCACGACTAAAATATCACGACTAATTTTAGGCATAGTCTGTTATATAAGGGCAAGATTAGGATAATTAGGGGGTTTTGGGGGGGAGAGGGGGCTACAAATACGTATTTATGTTTCTTTTATTTCAGATTACTTAATATACTTTAAATAAGTCAATAGCATTATTTTTTGTTCATTAATATTATTGTTAGTTTTATTAAGGTACCTAAAGCTACGCACGTAATCTTGCTCTTATTTTCACTGTGTTCAAATTAAACAAAACCTAACAAGACAGTGATTTCCGCTTGGAACTTCATTTCGAAAAACTGGAAGCATTTACTATAAGAAATTAAATACCTTTTCATCTCTACTGAGTTTTCATAAAATGGGCGAAGTCAAGAATAAAATGTTTCAGTTACTAATAACGAGTGTAAGATTGATGGAAGCACAGTGAAATTTATGCGTTGGGAAGTTTTTTTTTGTTTTTTTTTTTTTGTTTTTTTTCTGCTTTGTTTTGTTTGTTTCTTTTTAACTCAATGGCTAGCACTTGCCTATTCAGCATTGGCCACTTCTAAGGCCAGAAGTTGTGGCCATTTTATCATGTAGGCCCCTAACAGGCGGCCATCACTACCTGCTATTAAATGGAAGGAAGTTACAACCATGCCTTCTCCAGGATTGGAACTCTAGCATTTCAGAATTGTAGCAGGTTCTTCTAACTACTGTACAGTGGCAGGCATACTAGGCGTACCGTACTAGGCGGCTTAAAAACTTTATTTATTTTTATATCTAGACAGAAAAGTAAATGAAGTAAATTTATGATCTAAAATAAATATTCTCTTTTAAAGTGATGATTAAAATTAGCTTTATTCAATAAGGTTGGTATTTTTTAAAAGTTTTGTATATTAAACCAACAGTTTAAAATTATTACGATTAAAATTCCCTCTTTAATCTTGAACTAGCGATGAGCATAGCACACCTTGTTCAGAGAATGTTGCCGTTGCTTATAACCTCTTTCTTGGTTTATCATTGAAGAACTCATTAAGCTAGGATTCCTTTAATAAATTAAAGGTATAAACAATATGCAACATCTACGGTGTTCCAAAATTCATAGCATATGTTTTTGAACTAGTGTTAATTTATAAATTATTTTAAAATACATAATTTCATCTTGTGTCAATTGGAAATGTGTTAACTACATAAGTCGACGAATTTGATTGAGATACCAACACCAAATATTGTCAACTACAGGCCCAATGTTTTATACTCGAGAAGTTGAAAATTTTATAATGAAAACTTCCTCTTCTGTGCCCTGATATAAATAAATACAGGGTGATTCTCTACCAGACCCACAAACTTGCAGGGTGTGTAGGGTATATAAAGACGACTCGAAATCACATAGGAATGCAGGGTCGCAAATGCCGTAGTTGCGGGCTATAGTGCAAAAAAGCAGAGAAAAAGAACAGAAACAGCAGCACATTAATGGGACAGAAAATATTTTATTGAAAGGTTGTACTACGACAGGTGTTCGAAATTACGACCAGAATTCATCTGACAGGCCTGACAGCTGCGCTACATGAAATTTCTTACGTTCTGTAAGATTCCGCTCAGCAGTCTTGCGGTAGGTGGTGTTGAGCGGAAGGTTGCGTAAACAACGATCCTGCTAAAAGTCGTCATTTCCGATCCCTTTGCCGAGGTAGTAGGATGAACGCCTATTCAGGCGATGATCATGTATGGAGCTGCGGATTGTAACGGGTACGCCGCTCGGCAGTTGTACCAGGAACGTTACCCAAACAAGCATGCTGAATATCATACGGCGAAGGCGTTGCTCATTTTTCATCTTTCCTGCTGTCAAAAAGTACCTAATGTCTCTACAACTGGCGCCCGAACTAAAAGGTGGTGGATGATGATTCTCTACCACCAAAATTTGGCGTCTGGGTCCCCTAATCCCCAGTCGCCCTTTAAAAGGGGGAGTATATAAGATATTTTTCTCGCCTTCTTCGCATGCCTTCGTAGTGTAGTGGTCAGCAGACTGGGCGCGTATTCCAGAGGTCCGTGGTTCGAGTCACGGCGAAAGCGTTGCTAAATTCTTGTGTCTCTACAACGTTTGTTATGTGTTTCCGTGTTTCCTACGTGCCTTGTGGAAAATAAAATTTAATTCCGTAATCTATTGTCTCTTCTAGTGATTCTATTTGCCCATTATTTGTCCTCTTTACTTTGGATGTTTTAGTGGCAGAATGCTTCCCATTCATACACGAACCCCTTCATTTTGATACAGAACACATATAAAGTATTTCTCCCTTCTTCGCAGGCCTTCGTGGTGTAGTGGTCAGAACGCTCAACGCGTATTCCAGGGGTCCTTGGTTCGAGTGCCGGCGAAGGCAGTGCTAATTTTTCACATCTTCTGCTTCCGAATAACCTAATAACCCTACAAGTGGCACACCCAAACAAAAAAAGATGGTGTATGATGATTCTCCACCACCGGAATTTGGCGATTGGGTCACCTAATTCCCAGTAGCCTTTAAAAGGGGCATATATAAGGTATTTCTCCCAGCTTCTTCGTATGCCTTCGTAATGTAATGTTCAGCACGTTCCGCGAGTATTCAAGAGGTCCATGATTCGAGTCCCGGGAGGGCAATGCACATTTCTCACATTTTCTGCTTCCAAATAAAAAAATAAAACCTAATGTCTCTACACGCAGAGCCGGGATTTGTCTGAAAAAAGGATGTGAGGCGACTTCTAGGCTCTGTCGTCGTTCGTCTCACAATTTTGGCGTGTCTAGCCCAGCTGCGGCGTAAAGTGAAGCCGCAGCAATAGTCATAGAGCTGATAATCTGTGATCCATTCTTTCCGGTAGAATTGTTTAAACTGTTCAGTATCAAGTACTTGATTAACTATCACATTAAAAAATTTCTCTTCCACTTTCTGCAGAAAAACATCAATAGACTTGCCACGAGGACTTTGTAGTTACTTTTAAGCGTGAGAAAATGGGCAGCTTCATCTTCATTTCTAAGCTTATTTTAACTATACCCAAGACAAGCAAGAAGATCTTTAGCATAGCGAACATTTATCGGAAAATATAATGAAGTCATGTTGGCATAAAGTTTGCACGAAGCAGAGATGTCTCAAGGTATGAACACCTCACTTAGTGAACACAATGCGAGAAAGTCAATGAAGACAACATTCACGTATCAAGACAACCGTCACCAACTGTGCCACCATTTCATTTATACTCATACTTGTTACTCATACTTGTTTTATGCGTATGAGCTGGAATGCTAATCATCTGTATATTCCAGCGCGTAGAACCTTTCACATAAATTTGGATCTTTGATTTGGGTTAAATAAATCCATTAAGTTATAAAAAATTCAAGGTTTCTTTTTTAATGGGGAGGATTTTGGCTTAAGATGCTACATTATTTAAACTGGGGATTTTATATGTATTTCTTAAATAGTCAAAAAACTATATAACTCAAGGACAAGTGAAGGATAACTGAAGCGCACATTTTCGAAGTTTTTATCACTTGTTTTAAAAATCACTTTTCTCTTTCGAATAAGCTGCAAAATTTATCTAAGCCAAGCACTTCGGTTTCAAGCAATTTTGATATTCTAATAAAGTGTTAAGATTAGTGCTGTTATGTTGAACACCCATGTTTGTATACATTCTAAGAAATACAACACTATATAGTTGTCTACGGAAGGTGACTAAGAGGAAGGTATTGTTTACTTATACAGGAAGAGTTTAATTTTTTTTTCATACTGTAACACCTGTTGCTGGTAAAACGTAACTTAGATAGCTTTAATTTGAATAAAAATGAGGTTCTAATGAGATTTCAAAATGAATTACAATTACAAGTGTGTCTCACTCTAAGGAAAGAGACACAGAAATAAAAGCACTTTTAATTCATTCTACCTCATCTTTTCTGAGGTATTAAATTAAAGTAAGAAAACTTCACAAATCTGCCAGATTTTATAATGTATAGTCTGATAATTCTTTAATTTCAAAGAGAAAATCCAATGACCTTTCAAGTAGATTATGTAAACAATGGGATTAGAGCTGAAACCTGAATCTAACTAAAGAATTGTCTGAAATCTGATTAGAGCTGAATCGAAATATTCTTCTAAGAGTAATGTTCATAATTATAACACTTTTTATATAATTTAACACTTTTTTTACTAAGAATTTTACTTAAAGATACTTTTTAATTTAAACTGCTTTAAGTTTTCAAAAGAAATGCTAATTACAAGCATTATTTATTCGAAGTCTTAATTCTTTCCATTAAGCAGATTTTTTGTCCTGCAAAAAAAACAGTTATCGCCATTTGAGAGAAATATTCATAGCAAGCTTCGTGACCAAGCGACTATGTGAAATAAATGCGCAGCTAGGTATTCGATAACTAAATGAGCTTTTCAAAAATTATTATAATTAAATACACGCATTAAGCTTCATACAGCGAATTATTATGAAATGATAGCTTATCAAATTTCCTTTCTAACATTTGACTTTGCCATTTTGCACAGCACATTTTAAATGGAAGAACTGTATTCCATGCTTGTAATATCTAAGGGACTAAGTCTTAAATTACTATAATTATCGTAACTACTCAGCTCAAAGGCTTCTCAGATGTTATATCTGTATTTTAAGATCAGATTGCAATTTCGTTGTAGATTCATGTTTTCGTTTGGTTTATTTAATTACGGCAAAGCACTCGAAGACTATCTGCCAAAGGGATGGATGCCTTCATGGAGGACTTCCTAAGGTAAACTGGTTTATATCCACGTTACGCATGGGGAAAACCACGAAAAGGCCCATGCAGCCAGCCTGTTCGCAGGATTCAAACTTTTTTCAAGACTTGAGCTTAATTACATTTTTTTAATTTTTAAATTTTTTAGCTATTTGAAACTTATTGAGAAATTTCTTTAAGTATTAAAATCTAATCTGGAGCTTCTAAATCAAGTTTCTTATTTTTCGTCTTCAGATTCTCAATGCTTTATAATACCTTTATTGGAAAATTTTTCTCAAAACTGGCAATAACAATTTTCAAACATTAGAAGAATTTTTTAAATTTACGGCTTTCCAAAGGCTATGTATATTACTTTTCATTAAAAGTGCTCAAACATTCTTCATCTTAGATGTAATTAAAATGGGCGAAGTCAAGAATAAAATGTTTCAGTTACTAATAACGAGTGTAAGATTGATGGAAGCACAGTGAAATTTATGCGTTGGGAAGTTTTTTTTTGTTTTTTTTTTTTTGTTTTTTTTCTGCTTTGTTTTGTTTGTTTCTTTTTAACTCAATGGCTAGCACTTGCCTATTCAGCATTGGCCACTTCTAAGGCCAGAAGTTGTGGCCATTTTATCATGTAGGCCCCTAACAGGCGGCCATCACTACCTGCTATTAAATGGAAGGAAGTTACAACCATGCCTTCTCCAGGATTGGAACTCTAGCATTTCAGAATTGTAGCAGGTTCTTCTAACTACTGTACAGTGGCAGGCATACTAGGCGTACCGTACTAGGCGGCTTAAAAACTTTATTTATTTTTATATCTAGACAGAAAAGTAAATGAAGTAAATTTATGATCTAAAATAAATATTCTCTTTTAAAGTGATGATTAAAATTAGCTTTATTCAATAAGGTTGGTATTTTTTAAAAGTTTTGTATATTAAACCAACAGTTTAAAATTATTACGATTAAAATTCCCTCTTTAATCTTGAACTAGCGATGAGCATAGCACACCTTGTTCAGAGAATGTTGCCGTTGCTTATAACCTCTTTCTTGGTTTATCATTGAAGAACTCATTAAGCTAGGATTCCTTTAATAAATTAAAGGTATAAACAATATGCAACATCTACGGTGTTCCAAAATTCATAGCATATGTTTTTGAACTAGTGTTAATTTATAAATTATTTTAAAATACATAATTTCATCTTGTGTCAATTGGAAATGTGTTAACTACATAAGTCGACGAATTTGATTGAGATACCAACACCAAATATTGTCAACTACAGGCCCAATGTTTTATACTCGAGAAGTTGAAAATTTTATAATGAAAACTTCCTCTTCTGTGCCCTGATATAAATAAATACAGGGTGATTCTCTACCAGACCCACAAACTTGCAGGGTGTGTAGGGTATATAAAGACGACTCGAAATCACATAGGAATGCAGGGTCGCAAATGCCGTAGTTGCGGGCTATAGTGCAAAAAAGCAGAGAAAAAGAACAGAAACAGCAGCACATTAATGGGACAGAAAATATTTTATTGAAAGGTTGTACTACGACAGGTGTTCGAAATTACGACCAGAATTCATCTGACAGGCCTGACAGCTGCGCTACATGAAATTTCTTACGTTCTGTAAGATTCCGCTCAGCAGTCTTGCGGTAGGTGGTGTTGAGCGGAAGGTTGCGTAAACAACGATCCTGCTAAAAGTCGTCATTTCCGATCCCTTTGCCGAGGTAGTAGGATGAACGCCTATTCAGGCGATGATCATGTATGGAGCTGCGGATTGTAACGGGTACGCCGCTCGGCAGTTGTACCAGGAACGTTACCCAAACAAGCATGCTGAATATCATACGGCGAAGGCGTTGCTCATTTTTCATCTTTCCTGCTGTCAAAAAGTACCTAATGTCTCTACAACTGGCGCCCGAACTAAAAGGTGGTGGATGATGATTCTCTACCACCAAAATTTGGCGTCTGGGTCCCCTAATCCCCAGTCGCCCTTTAAAAGGGGGAGTATATAAGATATTTTTCTCGCCTTCTTCGCATGCCTTCGTAGTGTAGTGGTCAGCAGACTGGGCGCGTATTCCAGAGGTCCGTGGTTCGAGTCACGGCGAAAGCGTTGCTAAATTCTTGTGTCTCTACAACGTTTGTTATGTGTTTCCGTGTTTCCTACGTGCCTTGTGGAAAATAAAATTTAATTCCGTAATCTATTGTCTCTTCTAGTGATTCTATTTGCCCATTATTTGTCCTCTTTACTTTGGATGTTTTAGTGGCAGAATGCTTCCCATTCATACACGAACCCCTTCATTTTGATACAGAACACATATAAAGTATTTCTCCCTTCTTCGCAGGCCTTCGTGGTGTAGTGGTCAGAACGCTCAACGCGTATTCCAGGGGTCCTTGGTTCGAGTGCCGGCGAAGGCAGTGCTAATTTTTCACATCTTCTGCTTCCGAATAACCTAATAACCCTACAAGTGGCACACCCAAACAAAAAAAGATGGTGTATGATGATTCTCCACCACCGGAATTTGGCGATTGGGTCACCTAATTCCCAGTAGCCTTTAAAAGGGGCATATATAAGGTATTTCTCCCAGCTTCTTCGTATGCCTTCGTAATGTAATGTTCAGCACGTTCCGCGAGTATTCAAGAGGTCCATGATTCGAGTCCCGGGAGGGCAATGCACATTTCTCACATTTTCTGCTTCCAAATAAAAAAATAAAACCTAATGTCTCTACACGCAGAGCCGGGATTTGTCTGAAAAAAGGATGTGAGGCGACTTCTAGGCTCTGTCGTCGTTCGTCTCACAATTTTGGCGTGTCTAGCCCAGCTGCGGCGTAAAGTGAAGCCGCAGCAATAGTCATAGAGCTGATAATCTGTGATCCATTCTTTCCGGTAGAATTGTTTAAACTGTTCAGTATCAAGTACTTGATTAACTATCACATTAAAAAATTTCTCTTCCACTTTCTGCAGAAAAACATCAATAGACTTGCCACGAAGACTTTGTAGTTACTTTTAAGCGTGAGAAAATGGGCAGCTTCATCTTCATTTCTAAGCTTATTTTAACTATACCCAAGACAAGCAAGAAGATCTTTAGCATAGCGAACATTTATCGGAAAATATAATGAAGTCATGTTGGCATAAAGTTTGCACGAAGCAGAGATGTCTCAAGGTATGAACACCTCACTTAGTGAACACAATGCGAGAAAGTCAATGAAGACAACATTCACGTATCAAGACAACCGTCACCAACTGTGCCATCATTTCATTTATACTCATACTTGTTACTCATACTTGTTTTATGCGTATGAGCTGGAATGCTAATCATCTGTATATTCCAGCGCGTAGAACCTTTCACATAAATTTGGATCTTTGATTTGGGTTAAATAAATCCATTAAGTTATAAAAAATTCAAGGTTTCTTTTTTAATGGGGAGGATTTTGGCTTAAGATGCTACATTATTTAAACTGGGGATTTTATATGTATTTCTTAAATAGTCAAAAAACTATATAACTCAAGGACAAGTGAAGGATAACTGAAGCGCACATTTTCGAAGTTTTTATCACTTGTTTTAAAAATCACTTTTCTCTTTCGAATAAGCTGCAAAATTTATCTAAGCCAAGCACTTCGGTTTCAAGCAATTTTGATATTCTAATAAAGTGTTAAGATTAGTGCTGTTATGTTGAACACCCATGTTTGTATACATTCTAAGAAATACAACACTATATAGTTGTCTACGGAAGGTGACTAAGAGGAAGGTATTGTTTACTTATACAGGAAGAGTTTAATTTTTTTTTCATACTGTAACACCTGTTGCTGGTAAAACGTAACTTAGATAGCTTTAATTTGAATAAAAATGAGGTTCTAATGAGATTTCAAAATGAATTACAATTACAAGTGTGTCTCACTCTAAGGAAAGAGACACAGAAATAAAAGCACTTTTAATTCATTCTACCTCATCTTTTCTGAGGTATTAAATTAAAGTAAGAAAACTTCACAAATCTGCCAGATTTTATAATGTATAGTCTGATAATTCTTTAATTTCAAAGAGAAAATCCAATGACCTTTCAAGTAGATTATGTAAACAATGGGATTAGAGCTGAAACCTGAATCTAACTAAAGAATTGTCTGAAATCTGATTAGAGCTGAATCGAAATATTCTTCTAAGAGTAATGTTCATAATTATAACACTTTTTATATAATTTAACACTTTTTTTACTAAGAATTTTACTTAAAGATACTTTTTAATTTAAACTGCTTTAAGTTTTCAAAAGAAATGCTAATTACAAGCATTATTTATTCGAAGTCTTAATTCTTTCCATTAAGCAGATTTTTTGTCCTGCAAAAAAAACAGTTATCGCCATTTGAGAGAAATATTCATAGCAAGCTTCGTGACCAAGCGACTATGTGAAATAAATGCGCAGCTAGGTATTCGATAACTAAATGAGCTTTTCAAAAATTATTATAATTAAATACACGCATTAAGCTTCATACAGCGAATTATTATGAAATGATAGCTTAGCAAATTTCCTTTCTAACATTTGACTTTGCCATTTTGCACAGCACATTTTAAATGGAAGAACTGTATTCCATGCTTGTAATATCTAAGGGACTAAGTCTTAAATTACTATAATTATCGTAACTACTCAGCTCAAAGACTTCTCAGATGTTATATCTGTATTTTAAGATCAGATTGCAATTTCGTTGTAGATTCATGTTTTCGTTTGGTTTATTTAATTACGGCAAAGCACTCGAAGACTATCTGCCAAAGGGATGGATGCCTTCATAGAGGACTTCCTAAGGTAAACTGGTTTATATCCACGTTACGCATGGGGAAAACCTCGAAAAGGCCCATGCAGCCAGCCTGTTCGCAGGATTCAAACCTTTGTCAAAACTTGAGCTTAATTACATTTTTTTAATTTTTAAATTTTTTAGCTATTTGAAACTTATTGAGAAATTTCTTTAAGTATTAAAACCTAATCTGGAGCTTCTAAATCAAGTTTCTTATTTTTCGTCTTCAGATTCTCAATTCTTTATAATACCTTTATTGGAAAATTTTTCTCAAAACTGGCAATAACAATTTTCAAACATTAGAAGAATTTTTTTAATTTACGGCTTTTCAAAGGCTATGTATATTACTTTTCATTAAAAGTGCTCAAACATTCTTCATCTTAGATGTAATTTAGAGATGTAATTTTCGAAAAGTGCATCACATTTGTAAGAATATTTAAGAATTTAATCAAAAATAAAATTACAATCCCATAAAAAGGAAACTTTGGAAAAAGTTAATAAGTAGCTTTAAACATTTTGCTATACTCAGAAATTATAAGACTTACGAAATCTTACTTTCGTAACTAAAAACTCTAGTTGCCTAATTATTTATAAAGGGTAAAATTTTCGAAATGATTATTTGGCACATTTTCTTGTTTGAGAATTTTTTCTTCTGATAAATTCCTGAATTTCAATAGATGATACAATTTTCTTTTATTATCTTCATAGTATTTTTTAATTAAATAATTATTTATTAGGTTCCAGTAGTGTATACAGTAAGTGCTACGCTGCAGCTGCATGAAGCTTAATAAATTTTATTATTTTTATAGATACTGTATTAAAATTTCAGAAAGTAATAAAAAAAATTAAATGCAAAATATCTCTCATAACTAACGCTTTTGAAACACGATATTAAGAGTTAAAGCACAATAAATTATTGTTCCTCTTTAAAGTTTATTTTTTATTACAAGCATTTGAAAATAGGTATGTATTATACAGAAAGATTTTTCTTGCATAAGTATCGTATAGCATATAAGGCCAATAAATTACTTCGAAATTCATTTTATCTATTATTTTAGCCAGAATATCATAAATTTTCTTTCTTATTGAACTAATAAGTTAGAAGTCTCTTATTAAACCCAAATAAGCCGCATATACTTAGACAAAGAGTGAAAATAAATAAATAAATTGACTTAAATTAAATAAATAAATGGCATCTTTAATTATGCTAGTAATTCAAACACATTTAATAATTATTATTTCAAGCTAATCGGCATTTTGAAACCTTTGCACTTATGTATTCCCTGTTATGACATTAGAGGTGTGTCTAGTACAGGATGATCTAAAAGTCCGTACCTTACTTTTATGATTGAGCATCACTTTGTAGCGCATTGTTGCGTAAAATTTGTTGAAAAAGACCTTTCTTAAAGAAACTTTCCCAAACATTCGTAAACCTACTTAGACAATGATTTTCCTCTTGGTAACCTGATCTCGAGAACCGGAAGTGTTTTTAAAACTAACAGTTGAAATTTCAATTGATATATTACTTGTAACTGCATAGGTATGCAGTCGCTTGAAATAATTTTATATTAATATATATTTTGGAATTTTGATAATTTTTTTAAAGATGCGTATGACTTTTGGTTCGCTCTGTATTTAGCGCGCATTGCTCTTAAAGTGAAACCCTTCCGAGGTAGTAGGATGAACGCCTATTCAGGCGATGATCATGTATGGAGCTGCGGATTGTAACGGGTACGCCGCTCGGCAGTTGTACCAGGAACGTTACCCAAACAAGCATGCTGAATATCATATCAATCTTCATATGTTTATTTACTTAATATATTTGTAATAAATGCGTATGTATTACAAAATTCTAACTGTAAAAAAGTTCAATTGCTGTTTCGTTTTTAAAATTTTTCTAAAAAATGAGACTTTTTAATCTCAGATAATTAAATGGTTATAAGCTCTAAGCTACTAAGCGCGTTATTAAAATCCGCTTCAGTTATTACAAAAGCCTTTGGTGCTTGAAGAATTGCTATTTTGTTTCAAATACTTTAATCTGGAAGTGCGTTATTTGTATGTCCTTTTAATAACCCCAAAATAATATTTTTATTCCGCTTTTCCAAGCAGCGTTATAACAGTGAAGACTTGTGGGCCTAAATACCCTGATAAAAACATTATAAAAATGAACTCTTTATTATAGCTAAAACGCTTTCTTCTTTTGGGCACTTTCGTTGCACGTAAATGTCTGTCCTTTTTTAGAAACAAGTACAAAAATAGGTAAGTCTATCAAAGATGACAACTTTCGAATCTAAATAGCCATGTCTATTTAAATTTCGCCAGTTAAAATGATACAAATATTCAAATGATCGTTACTCGGAACAGCAGGATTGTACTACAATTTAACATAACACACGAGTAAGCAGTATTGGAAAGAAGTTGTCCTGTCAACAATATCCGTTTCCGGTTCAGAAGAAAAGACTGTTACTCTGTGACCCCTCGCTCTGGGAGAGTTATTAAGGAGAGTCGAGTCAAAAGTCAAGTTCGGAAGTCAAACGGCAATTTAGCAACTCAGGTTTTCACACCACTTTATTTAATTTGTCTCCTGCTAACAGAGCCGGATTATAATAAGATTACTCATTTAAATGGAAATTGGATTGGATAGTAAATGGTCGAGTTCGGTTAACATATGAAATCAGAAAATTTCCAGTGTTGCTATTTGCGGGATGCAGAATAACGCAGTGGATGGTAAATGAGATAACAGAAGTATTCCCTATACTCTGCTGGTTACATGTCTTCTTTGTATAGTCGTAGTTTAGGGGCAGACTTCATATAGATAGCTTTACCAGTCGTAATGGTTATGTATTTTAAGGCAAGTAAAAATGTATCCTTGTTGCCAGGTTTAAACATATATATCAAGTAGTAATGCTAAAGCAGATATATGAAACTGAAAAATTTGAGTGTTGATTTGATTACATTCTTAAATCGAAGGAAATAAACTAAAACTTGAGCTTCTTTTTACACTAACTTCAAATATCAGGACTAATTTTAGGCATAGTCCGTTAGATAAGGGCAAGATTAGGGTGATTAGGGTTTTTGGGGGGAGCTGCAAATACGCATTTACTTTTCTTTTATTTCAGTTTACTTAATATACTTTAAATGCACTTCTTTTCCAATTAAAACAAATCAATAGCATTATTTTTTGTTTATTAATATTATTGTTAGTTTTATTAAAGTCCCTAAAGCTATGCACGTAGTCTCGTTCTTATTTTCACTGTGTTCAAAGTAAACAAAACCTAACAAGACAGTGATTTCTGCTTGGAACTTCATTTCGAGAAACTGGAAGCATTTACTGTAAGAAACGAAATACCCTTTCACCTCTACTGACTTTTGATCAAATGGGCGAAGTCAAGAATAAAATGTTTCAGTTACTAATAACGAGTGTAAGATTGATGGAAGCACAGTAAAATTTATGCGTTGGGAGGTTTTTTTTTTTTTTTTTGTTTTGTTTTTTGTTTCTTTTTAACCCAATGGCTATTTCAAGCAATTTTGATATTCTAATAAAGTGTTAAGATTAGTGCTGTTATGTTGAACACCCATGTTTGTATACATTCTAAGAAATACAACACTATATAGTTGTCTACGGAAGGTGACTAAGAGGAAGGTATTGTTTACTTATACAGGAAGAGTTTAATTTTTTTTTCATACTGTAACACCTGTTGCTGGTAAAACGTAACTTAGATAGCTTTAATTTGAATAAAAATGAGGTTCTAATGAGATTTCAAAATGAATTACAATTACAAGTGTGTCTCACTCTAAGGAAAGAGACACAGAAATAAAAGCACTTTTAATTCATTCTACCTCATCTTTTCTGAGGTATTAAATTAAAGTAAGAAAACTTCACAAATCTGCCAGATTTTATAATGTATAGTCTGATAATTCTTTAATTTCAAAGAGAAAATCCAATGACCTTTCAAGTAGATTATGTAAACAATGGGATTAGAGCTGAAACCTGAATCTAACTAAAGAATTGTCTGAAATCTGATTAGAGCTGAATCGAAATATTCTTCTAAGAGTAATGTTCATAATTATAACACTTTTTATATAATTTAACACTTTTTTTACTAAGAATTTTACTTAAAGATACTTTTTAATTTAAACTGCTTTAAGTTTTCAAAAGAAATGCTAATTTCAAGCATTATTTATTCAAAGTCTTAATTGTTTCCATTAAGCAGATTTTTTGTCCTGCAAAAAAACAGTTATCGCCATTTGAGAGAAATATTCACAGCAAGCTTCGTGACCAAGCGACTATGTGAAATAAATGCGCAGCTAGGTATTCGATAACTAAACGAGCTTTTCAAAAATTATTATAATTAAATACACGCATTAAGCTTCATACAGCGAATTATTATGAAATGATAGCTTATCAAATTTCCTTTCTAACATTTGACTTTGCCATTTTGCACAGCACATTTTAAATGGAAGAACTGTATTCCATGCTTGTAATATCTAAGGGACTAAGTCTTAAATTACTATAATTATCGTAACTACTCAGCTCAAAGGCTTCTCAGATGTTATATCTGTATTTTAAGATCAGATTGCAATTTCGTTGTAGATTCATGTTTTCGTTTGGTTTATTTAATTACGGCAAAGCACTCGAAGACTATCTGCCAAAGGGATGGATGCCTTCATGGAGGACTTCCTAAGGTAAACTGGTTTATATCCACGTTACGCATGGGGAAAACCTCGAAAAGGCCCATGCAGCCAGCCTGTTCGCAGGATTCAAACCTTTTTCAAGACTTGAGCTTAATTACATTTTTTTAATTTTTAAATTTTTTAGCTATTTGAAACTTATTGAGAAATTTCTTTAAGTATTAAAATCTAATCTGGAGCTTCTAAATCAAGTTTCTTATTTTTCGTCTTCAGATTCTCAATGCTTTATAATACCTTTATTGGAAAATTTTTCTCAAAACTGGCAATAACAATTTTCAAACATTAGAAGAATTTTTTAAATTTACGGCTTTCCAAAGGCTATGTATATTACTTTTCATTAAAAGTGCTCAAACATTCTTCATCTTAGATGTAATTTAGAGATGTAATTTTCGAAAAGTGCATCACATTTGTAAGAATATTTAAGAATTTAATCAAACATAAAATTACAATCCCATAAAAAAGTAACTTTGGAAAAAGTTAATAAGTAGTTTTAAACATTTTGCTATACTCAGAAATTATAAGACTTACGAAATCTTGCTTTCGTAACTAAAAACTCTAGTTGCCTATTTATTTATAAAGGGTAAAATTTTCGAAATGATTATTTGTTGTTTGATTATTTTCTTGTTTGAGAATTTTTTTCTTCAGATAAATTCCTGAAATTCAATAGATGATACAATTTCCTTTTATTATCTTCATAGTATTTTTTAATTAAATAATTATTTATTAGGTTACAATAGTGTATACAATAAGTGCTGCGCTGCAGCTGCATGAAGCTTAATAAATTTTATTATTTTTATAGATACTGTATTAAAATTTCAGAAAGTAATAAAAAAAATTAAATGCAAAATATCTCTCATAACTAACGCTTTTGAAACACGATATTAAGAGTTAAAGCACAATAAATTATTGTTCCTCTTTAAAGTTTATTTTTTATTACAAGCATTTGAAAATAGGTATGTATTATACAGAAAATTTTTCTTGCATAAGTATCGTATAGCATATAAGGCCAATAAATTACTTCGAAATTCATTTTATCTATTATTTTAGCCAGAATATCATAAATTTTCTTTCTTATTGAACTAATAAGTTAGAAGTCTCTTATTAAACCCAAATAAGCCGCATATACTTAGACAAAGAGTGAAAATAAATAAATAAATTGACTTAAATTAAATAAATAAATGGCATCTTTAATTATGCTAGTAATTCAAACACATTTAATAATTATTATTTCAAGCTAATCGGCATTTTGAAACCTTTGCACTTATGTATTCCCTGTTATGACATTAGAGGTGTGTCTAGTACAGGATGATCTAAAAGTCCGTACCTTACTTTTATGATTGAGCATCACTTTGTAGCGCATTGTTGCGTAAAATTTGTTGAAAAAGACCTTTCTTAAAGAAACTTTCCCAAACATTCGTAAACCTACTTAGACAATGATTTTCCTCTTGGTAACCTGATCTCGAGAACCGGAAGTTTTTTTAAAACTAACAGTTGAAATTTCAATTGATATATTACTTGTAACTGCATAGGTATGCAGTCGCTTGAAATAATTTTATATTAATATATATTTTGGAATTTTGATAATTTTTTTAAAGATGCGTATGACTTTTGGTTCGCTCTGTATTTAGCGCGCATTGCTCTTAAAGTGAAACCTTTCTAGAGACTAAAGAAACTGAATACAGAATAGAAGCCATAGCTCATAACAATAAGCTGTCACAGGCATACATATATATAAATCTCATCAGCGTGCACATTGTCGCTTGCATTAGTTGCATTATACTGAAGAGACATTATACTTTTTCCGTAGCAGAAGCTATGCAAAATCAGCCCTCGTCTGCATTCTTCAAGTACCTTCCACTCGCTAGTTGGATGTGTTACCACTTATTACACAGTAGTGCGCATGCAGGAAGGAGATAAATCCTTGTAGCCTGTTCATATTCCGCGCAATCTTCATATGTTTATTTACTTAATATATTTGTAATAAATGCGTATGTATTACAAAATTCTAACTGTAAAAAAATTCAATTGCTGTTTCGTTTTTAAAATTGTTCTAAAAAATGAGACTTTTTAATCTCAGATAATTAAATGGTTATAAGCTCTAAGCTACTAAGCGTGTTATTAAAATCCGCTTCAGTTATTACAAAAGCCTTTGGTGCTTGAAGAATTGCTATTTTGTTTCAAATACTTTAATCTGGAAGTGCGTTATTTGTATGTCCTTTTAATAACCCCAAAATAATATTTTTATTCCGCTTTTCCAAGCAGGGTTATAACAGTGAAGACTTGTGGGCCTAAATACCCTGATAAAAACATTATAAAAATGAACTCTTTATTATAGCTAAAACGCTTTCTTCTTTTGGGCACTTTCGTTGCACGTAAATGTCTGTCTTTTTTTAGAAACAAGTACAAAAATAGGTAAGTCTATCAAAGATGACAACTTTCGAATCTAAATAGCCATGTCTATTTAAATTTCCCCAGTTAAAATGATACAAATATTCAAATGATCGTTACTCGGAACAGCAGGATTGTACTACAATTTAACATAACACACGAGTAAGCAGTATTGGAAAGAAGTTGTCCTGTCAACAATATCCGTTTCCGGTTCAGAAGAAAAGACTGTTACTCTGTGACCCCTCGCTCTGGGAGAGTTATTAACGAGAGTCGAGTCAAAAGTCAAGTTCGGAAGTCAAACGGCAATTTAGCAACTCAGGTTTTCACACCACTTTATTTAATTTGTCTCCTGCTAACAGAGCCGGATTATAATAAGATTACTCATTTAAATGGAAATTGGATTGGACAGTAAATGGTCGAGTTCACTTAACATATGAAATCAGAAAATTTCCAGTGTTGCTATTTGCGGGATGCAGAATAACACAGTGGATGGTAAATGAGATAACAGAAGTATTCCCTATGCTTTGCTGGGTTACATGTCTTCTTTGTATAGCCGTAGTTCAGAGGCAGACTTCATACATATAGCTTTACCAGTCGTAATGGTTATGTATTTTAAAGCAAGTAAAAATGTATCCTTGTTGCGAGGTTTAAACATATATATCAAGAAGTAATGCTAAAGCAGATATATGAAACTGAAAAATTTGAGTGTTGATTTTATTACATTCTTAAATCGAAGGAAAGAAACTAAAACTTGAGCTTCTTTTTACACTAACTTCAAATATCACGACTAAAATATCACGACTAATTTTAGGCATAGTCTGTTATATAAGGGCAAGATTAGGATAATTAGGGGGTTTTGGGGGGGAGAGGGGGCTACAAATACGTATTTATGTTTCTTTTATTTCAGATTACTTAATATACTTTAAATAAGTCAATAGCATTATTTTTTGTTCATTAATATTATTGTTAGTTTTATTAAGGTACCTAAAGCTACGCACGTAATCTTGCTCTTATTTTCACTGTGTTCAAATTAAACAAAACCTAACAAGACAGTGATTTCCGCTTGGAACTTCATTTCGAAAAACTGGAAGCATTTACTATAAGAAATTAAATACCTTTTCATCTCTACTGAGTTTTCATAAAATGGGCGAAGTCAAGAATAAAATGTTTCAGTTACTAATAACGAGTGTAAGATTGATGGAAGCACAGTGAAATTTATGCGTTGGGAAGTTTTTTTTTGTTTTTTTTTTTTT
>KK118332.1:329201-380710 GCA_000611955.2 Stegodyphus mimosarum | reverse complement strand
ATATATATATATATATATGTGTGTGTGTGTGTGTGTAAAGTTAAAGATTTTCTGCATGCTATACTAATTCAGTGGTAACAAAATCAATACCTAAACAAATTTAAATATCAAATATCAAATTCAGTTTATCTAAATGAAATAGTGATTTGGTATAAAATGGCAAAATTTTTAATGCAATCAATCATTGTATCAAAAAACAAATAAATTTGTGGCATTTTGTAAACTCTATGGTAATGAAAGAAGTCCTTAATTTATCTTCATTCAGAGATTACTGCAGAACATTAATTTGGATATCAATCATATTCCGCATATTTTTCAATGGTGAAAGGCATAGGGATCATTCTGGTCATAAAATCACCCTGATTCTGCATTTGCTAAAAATTCCTACGTACTTGTAAGCATACCTTATTATCATCGTTGAAAGAAAACCTTGAGTACACTGTTTATAGTAATGTATGTTTTGCCTACTTGGAAAACACGTCATCTATCGTTGTGACTTCCGTTTTAACGTTCATATCTCAGATCAACAGTGCACATTGTCTTCTTATTCAATCCACTTTGTAAAACGTTATATTTCTGCCTTAATAAGACGCAAAGATATAATTACGAGTCTACGAACTACAAAAAATAACAGCTGTTTTTTTACGTCAATGATTAGACTAAATGGAAACGCATCAGTTCAAAAAAAAAACTCTATGAATGACGCCTCAAAGCCATTTCCATCTCTTAATCTTCAACACGAAGTTTAGAAAATCAGTATCCTTCAGAAAATCTTTAAACTGACTAATTTCCATTCAAAATAAAGCTATTGATAAAAACTGAAAAGAATTGCATAATATGTTATTTATTTAAATGTGTCATGAAATTTGAGAAAAGAGAGGATACAAGTTTCATGGTGTTTATTGCTTCGTTAAAAGAAGGAGTGCTAAAAGCAAATTAAATCAGGCTTTCAAGTAAGCAAAGCCTTTGGACGGTTGTTTACAGTTAGGACACTCACGCATAAACTCTTTAAGTCAGGTGTATAATATATAACGTTACGAATGTCTTTCATTAATTATATGAATGGTAATATAATCCTGATAAAATAACTGATATTAACAATTGTGTTAATTTTGTAGAAATATCAGCATTCTCTTTGTTAAGTTATTTGAATAATAAGTAAATAATCGAAACAATCCTTAATTCAAGGGTATAAAAAATCTTTTTCTATTTAAAAAGAGTATATTGGCCCATTACTAGAATATTGTTCAACTCACAAGTTAAATAAGAACAGACGAGTTATCTCCTGAAGGGTGGACATTTCTTCTTGGCAACTTTTCTAAGGAAAACTGCCTCGTATTCACGTTACAAATGGCAAATTCAACTGTACAGCCAACCAGTTCGTCTCGGCTTGAACCATTTGGGGGAGCACACCAGCAGTTGGTCATTCGGTCACTACTTTAACCAATTGGCCAATGTGGAATTATTCTGCTTAGAAAGTAGCACTAAAATTACTACATTTCAATGTCATAATTTGTGTATTAAATTTTCTATTTTTATAATTTTGTTCCCAGTGAAATTTATTAAAATATTAAGTAAAGAAATGGTATTTAAGGACCTCGTTTTGTTGCAGTGATAAGTACTGGCGTGTTAAAATTTAGAAGACCAGTAATTTATTTTAGAGTTTAGAATTCGTAGTTGTGCAAGACTGACGTTCTCTTCAAAATCAAAATAAGCACTTAGGTTAATATTTGTTTTAAAAAATTGAGACCATCTGTTCCTTCATAATAAATCTGTACGAATGAAAACAACAAGGGTTAAAATATATTAGTTAAATTCTAATGGACACTGTTTCTATTGTTCTTATCATTCAAACATGGTTTTCAAGAATACAGTATTAGGAAAAAACAAACCACATACAAACACGCCCATCTTTATAAGATGTCCATGCAAAGACTTTTATCCCATATTTTTATGAAAAGATGTTTTATTTTTCACTTTATACTGTCTAGAAATAAAAAAGTACTATTTTAACATTATATATATACACTCACGTTTGTGAAAATTGCAACACCATGAAGGACTTACGCGAGTGAGCTGAAATTTTCAGGAAGTGCAAAGTAGCGCATGATATGCAAATGATTAGAATTGCAAATCCGTAGCGCATGCGTATGCTGAGCAGCGCCCTCTGAACGGCTGATGGATCCGAATAAATAGACGGCTGTAGCGAGGCGTGTATGGTTATCGGTGGTTATCTGCTAGTGGTAAACGTTAACTCAATCTGTACTTATGCCTCGTCGACGAAAGAGAGCGAGATTTGAACAACTTACAGAGTTTGAACGAGGGAGAATCATCGGCCTTCGTGAAGCTGGATTGTCGTATCGTGCAGTAGCCTCTCGTGTGCAGCGTAACAGCAGCACAGTGATGCGCGTTTGGAAGCAGTGGACGGACGAGTGTCGGACAACTCGGAAATCCGGGAGTGGACCCCGAAATGTGACGTCAGCTCGCGATGATAGACACCTGGTCCGCATGGCGCGGACGGACCGTACAGCTTCCTCTAGACAATTGGCAGCACTGTGGTCAATAGCTACAGGTGTTTCATTGTGTGCTTCATCAATTCGTAGACGTCTGCTGCAGTGTGGACTGCGCGCACGGACTCCTTTATACAGGATCCCCCTAACGCACGACCATCGCCGCCTGCGGCTACAATGGGCCAATCAGCATAGAGACTGGCGTGCTGATTGGCAGCATGTCGTGTTTTCTGACGAATCCCGCTTTAATTTGTGGTACCATGATGGCCGCATTCGTGTCAGACGCTATGCCGGTGAACGCCACCTTCCGGAGTGCATTATCGAACGCCACAGTGGACGAACACCCGGAGTTATGGTCTGGGGCGCCATAGCATATCATAGACGATCTCAATTGCTACGAATTGTGGGCAATCTGAACAGCAACCGGTATATCCGTGAAGTTCTACAGCCCGAAGCTGTTCCCTTCCTTCAAAGCTTGCCAGGCGCTGTATTTCAACAGGACAATGCCCGCCCTCATACTGCTCGGATTGTTAAATCCTTCTTTGCAGCGCAGCAGGTACAGCTTCTTCCTTGGCCTGCGTGTTCCCCGGATATGTCGCCAATTGAACATGTGTGGGATGTCATTGGTCGGCGTCTTGCTCGTGATCCTCGTCCTGTTGCGTCTGCAGACGAACTTTGGGTACGCGTACAAACGATATGGAATGCTCTTCCTCAGTCAGACATTCAAACTTTGTTTGACTCCATGCCACGTCGTGTAGCAGCACTTATTGCGGCGCGTGGTGGCCACACAAAATACTGATTCTGATCTCTTGTTCTTGTTTGTTTGCTTTGAACATTTAATCATTTATTTGTACCACTACCACTCAACTGTGTATTAAATTGCATTCAATTATGACGATTCCTTCTTAGTGTTGCAATTTTCACAAACGTGAGTGTATATAATCCTCTTCCTCTACCACAAACCTCTCAAGAGGACTTCCGCAAATTTAGAGTTCCCCATGCCAAACTGACACTATACATTTATAAACATCCATACCGTCTTTGGAATTCGACCCAGAGCCACTAACCAATATCCCGGTTGCGCGACGACACAAATATTTTATTTTTGTAGTCTGAAAAATATTAAATGTATCATAAACAAACATTTTTTTTTCTAACAAAGTAGTCCGTATTACTTTTTTATATAACGGGATACGCTGTAGAGTATTTGGGTTCACTCCACATTACATGGAGAGTTAAAAAAAAATATGAAGGATTTCAGATTTTATATTACGCCCAAAGGGCCATTTTTTTCGTTCACATTCATATACACGTTTCGAGAGCACTTGGGCTAATGTTCCTTTGGGTAAAAAATATTTAAAAATAGACTATCTTTAGAATTTCCGCTAGACAGCCTCATGCGCTAGAGGTAAAAACTTTTTTTTTCATACAATGTGTCCATTGCTCGTTTGGAAATCGCTGAGTTTGTAAATAAAAAAATTCGTTATTTTTTTTTAATGTGAGATACACAATATAATGCTTGAAATCAGCATATCTTTAGAATTTCCGATAGACAGTCTCGCGTGCTGGAGATAAAAATGTTTTTTCGTGTACAGTGTTGCCATTCCTCGCGATGAAATCGTTGAGTTTGTTAGCCAAAAATCCGGTTCAGTTTTACAAAATGTGATAGATAATAAAACAAATTCCAAATGTGAGCTTCCACCAATCCATATGCGCTTGGAAGACTACGTAATTCAAAATTTGATGGCTCTAGGTACCTTTTTTTTTTCTCACAATGCGAAAGCATGCATACAAGCATGCAAATTCTTCATTATTTAATTCCTTAAATATAATACAGGGTAATAATACCTGGTGGGAAAAATTGTAAAATTGATTCAGACTTTTATAGTGATTCAACGCAAAATCCCATTTTGAGACTAATATACCTTCTGGGTTAAAGTTCCTTTGGGCTAAATGTCACACAAATCTTACAAAGCCAATCAGTTTAATTCACCGGAACTCAGGACAATTGAGCAGAAAGGAGAACAGTAATGATATGAAAATCTTTCTTTGTAGCCGGATTTCGAAGAAATAAAATCATTTTTTGAGAATAAAACAATTTCTGCAGATATACATTAAGCGATTTGTCTCCGGTTTCTCAAGTATAACGATAATAGATTTTCCCTGAAATTGATAAAGTGATAAATCGCTAGAAAGCATTCGCTTTTGCAGAAAATATCTTTAATTTCTTTTGAGCAACTTAGCCTCTTTATGTCGTAAAATGAACGTGTTTGGGAATTTTCTGACTATTCAGTTTGTTAAAGGCTATTAAATTTTTAATGAAACCTCATGTCCAAAGTCTTAAAGAGGAATGTTTATTGATTATTAAATACTAAAGCGAACTGTTGCGTTACTTTTATTTGATTAATAGCTCTGCATTTTTTCAAAAACCATTTTAAATCTGTTAATTCTATCTCCAAATGCAAAACACTATTATTTCACTCTTTGATCTTTCTCTTGCTAGAGAAATAATTGACAGAGAGGTAAGTTAGAAAATTCTTTGCACCATAATGCAATCGTTATGTGTTGTTGTAAAACTTTTCAGGTTTGTACATGCTTAAAAATCTATTAATTGTCTAATAAAATTATTAGTATAAAATATTTCAGAATTTTATTTTTGTTTCATTAGTACTTGCAACACTTTACAGATATAAGATAGTTTTTAATTTACGACAGTGTGAGCTAATTTAATAATAAATTATATTTTTAGATAATAAATTCATATCTTGTTCTGCAAAGTCATTTTAATAAATATGAAACGGGAGTCTTATCCCAAAGAAGTGGAAAATTTTATATTTTAAATATTTATAATTTTAATTTAAATACTTACAATTTTTTTAAATATTTATGACACTGAATCAGTCAATTAATTTCAATAGAGAAGGTGTATAATTTCAATTCAAAAATTAATGAATCGGTGTAAAGATTTTTAGAATAGACACTATTCTAAAATATTCCCCTCCCTATTCTAAAAATTTTAATAACTTTTCTGGACTATGACATTTCTAGATAAATCCACCTTGCATGGCTTACGTAACGCTGATAACGTTGCTGATCGGAATCTGAACTCAAGATTTCGAGAACTGAAACCTTCTCTGGATGAGCTTCCATTTATACTGGATAACTGCGCACTTTAGCTTCAACTATCTTGCACTCAAAATGTTACTGCTCCCTTTGCTTTTTCGTGCTACTAATAACTGCAGTATTCAAAATGTAATACTCTGTATACAATTGTAGGGTGCTTATTGCGTCCATGATCATGTGTGATGAAATATATACTTATTATGAAATATAACTAGTTCATGTCCAGCAATAATATATATATGTAAGATATAACAAAATACAATTGGCGACCTCAAAATTAAAAATTCTTGATTTTATGCTCTCCCCTAAATTCACCTGTTCTCCCAAATTCGAGATCTTTCCATGTTACTTAACGTTTAATGCAGATACCTCTTGCCTAATCAAATAATTGTAAACCAACTTTTCTAACTCAAACTGAAACTTTTTGACTCCCTCCCTTCTTCCTTTGAACTCCTGCCTTTTCTTTCTCGTAAGCCCTCCTGCTGACAAGACACTTCTCATCCACGCTGCTGCTGCTTACTTGCTTAAGATAACTTAGTGCTTTAAAACCCGTGCACATGGAAATTAATTGTACTCAACTATGATTTAAAAATATCTTGCCTGTAAAGGGATGATATGATATGCGTAAAAATAAAGATTAGAAATTCTTCTAATCCATTTGTGTCCGCATCATTTTTCCACTCGACTATCGAAGGCTGTTAAAAGTTCCAGTTTTTTCTTCTACGCATTTGTCCACTCACAGCCACAAGCTGATGATAAAAGTATCCGGATTCTTTCTTCTACGCAGTAAGACATGATATATATATATATATATATATACCTAATATATCACCTTTCGAATATCTAACATATCTTATTCCTGCACGACTGATCAAAATAACTATTTGATTTTTGTAACATATACAGTTTAAATTCCTAAATTATAATTATAGTTTGTGGCCTATTTGAAAGCGAACAGGCCAAACGTTTCTCAAACAGGATACTTTCCAGGTCATGGGAAAACTGATAAAAATTAGAAGACAACCCTGTTAGTTCTTTCAATTATACAACACTGCGGGATATATTCTCAGACTACTTGTATGTCCCTCATATCGCTTTATGTCTTAATGTCCTACGAGAGATATTGGGCTTTGTTCTTGAACAGTTATTCTCAGAGGGAATACTTTGAGAACAGAACTACTCGATTCGTATGAACTCAACTGAGTTTTTAATTTTCTTGGAAGATAATCTAAAAAATTCTCATGGAGAGTTTTTGTTTACTATGAAAAGTCTAATAAAGAAAAATATTTTTGGATTCTAGAAATTTTAAGAGAAGGATTAAGTTTCTGGAAATAATTTCAAGACTCAATTATCTAAAGACTACCTTCCTGGCAGAGATTTATTTTCCTGTTATTCACAAAACATTTTGCAGCTTACTTATCTTTAGTAAGAAGAATATTCCCCAGACAAAATTAGTTACAATAACAGTTTCGTAATCATCTGATTTTTCAATTTCGTGTCTAGAATAGTCAGCTTTGTTCAAATTAAAATTGTTTTGAATTCAAGTTGTTTATCTTTTGAGTTGCAACATTCTCTAGATAACATGTTGTTCCATCTTAAATATCCTGCTTCAGATTGTAATTCTGGGAAACATATTTCATCAACCTTGACAATGCTTTTTGCCAATATAGAGTTAAAATTTCGCTACAAAAAACATTATTTTATGTCCAAAAAAGGAAGTAATAAATAATCTACTTCTTAACTATTCATTTTGATTTTCTAAAACTATTAAAAATAGCGTGTTAGCTTTGATCTCTTTCTGATTCATCAGTTAAAAATCTCTGAACAGAGGTAGTTTGACCATCCTTCTTAAATTCCCAGGGAATGGGATGACTGCATACGAGTTTCATAATTTTCCTCATGTACAAGTAGAGCACGAGTCGCTTTTCCATAAAAAATCCTCCACGAAGTCATCCGTACTCTTAGGCAGATCGTTTTGCATGATTTGCAGCTATTCAAATTGTCCAAATCCAATCCCTTGGGCAAACATTTTCAACTTTAACCTTATAATCGTTTAATACCTTCCTCTCTACTTTCTTCAACCCATTTTGCGGTAATTTTTTTATTCATTTACTTTTATTTAATATGATGCATATATTTCCTAAAAAGTGTCACAAACGGCGTTGTTTTCTTGTTGAAGAAGTACCCTTTCTCACTGAAACACATTTCCAGTAATGCAACTATTTTTTAATGGTAGGAGCATCAAATTAAGTTTAAATTTTGCTAGTTTTAAATTTCATATATATAAAACATTGTTGATTTCATGTATTCAGAGCTCCAAAAACTATGTATCTTAAGGTTGACTGTCTCAATTTATGTTGTCTTAATCTAAACCTAAAGGTTGAATACCTATTTATGTAACTTTCAAGTTGAATTTTTCTAGTTTTAAAGTCAAGATATGTGTAAAACCTGGTTGATTTCATCGCCTCAAAGCTCTAAAAGCTATGTATTTTATGCACTCAAAGTAAATAAAAACAATGGCTGATAAAGTATTCAGACAAAAAAAAATGTTAATTTCATCAAAGCCATGATATTCACAAAACTTGCTTGCGTCCCCCCCCCCCCATTTTTTATAAATTTTATCATCCGAAAATCGAGAGGGAAAAATTATGCAAATAGTTTAATTTTCGAAACACGCGGTTGCAATAAGAAGATAATAAATGAATAGCAGTCATGGATAAACTACAGAATGTAGTTTATCCATGATACAGAAATGATATTACAGAAATGATTTACAGATACCAAATACAGAAATGATATTACAATATCATTTCTGTAAACGAAACCTACATTCCAATAAGAACACATAGTAATATTAGCATTGCAGTGTCAAATAAAATATCTTCATTTGTACTTCCTGTAACTTGGGTCTTGTCTGTTCTTAATATTGTCTCTGCTACTCCTTAGGCCTCAGGTGATCCATAAATAATTAGAGGAGGGGATTCACAGAAGCCGTAGACTGAATGTCAGTTCATGTTTGCTTCGCTAAATTTGATCGGTTCTTGTATTAGGTTAGCATAAATTTCAATAGCTGTAAAGGAAAGATTCAGCGTGAGCTTTGCGAGGGTTTGTGTGTAATAGAAAGAAGAAAACGTTCATTACACGGAACAATCGATTTTAAAATTTAGGGAAACTCATTCTCTGAGAGTATTTGAGGAATGTGCATAAAGTTTTCGGAACTTAGTGCTAAAAAGCTGCGGAAAAGCTGTGAAGAAACACGGTAGCATAATAAATACGGTAAATGCAGAAGTGCAGTGAAATACAATAATAGTGGAAGTGCGGAAACAATACGGCGAAGTAATATGGTAAGAAATCGTGCTGCTGGGAAAACTTATCAAACGTAACTTTCATCTCAATAAATCTAAGAAGTAAAAGCGCTCACTAGGCTTTGCATCCCAGTTGAGAACTTCAAAGGTCATCTTCTGGTTTATCACTGTAATAACATACGAGTCATAAAAACAGATTTCACAAATTACGAATTTTTTAAGTAGCAATTATCACTTCCACTTGAGATTTTTGTAAGAATAAAAATAAAATAATAAATAAAATGCAAGAAGTATACCTTATTACTTGAAAATAGGTTTTATTTTTGCAATATCTGTTTTATTTATTCATTTACATACATAGATTTACTTCTATTATTTCTTTCAAAATATGAAAGTACATTAAAGCAAATGTTAATAGCCCATCAAAATATTGAAAACTTTTCATCCAATTCTTGTTATTTTTCACTGGCTATAATCTGATGTGAGAAAAAAATCAAATATTTTAAGTTTCAAGTTGATGATAGTGTATCTTACGTTTGAGAAATATTTATATTTATATTTCTTCTTATTAGAGACCAAATATGCAGCATTACTAATACAATATATCTGAGAATACGGGGGTATGATTTCCGGTTACGTAGAACTGTAATGCAGAACTTTACTTATCCTTCCAGTTCTTATGATGTTGAACTGATTTTAAGACATCTTTAGATAATTAATAAATCTTCACTGTTCCCGGCGTGCTGCCAAATACTCCTACCGATGCCATTTTGCCCTTTTTCCTAACTCCATTTTTACCTGCAGTGACTAGATTTACGTTTATAAAACTAAACCATGAATTTACAGTGCCTTAAAAGTAGAGTAATAGTGCTCGACATTTACATGGTGATAAAAATGTCTAGAACATCAGAAAGCGAGTAAAATTTGCTGGTTTAAATTACAATCTATGAAACTTGCAATGCTTATGTTTATTGTCTTACTTTAAACCAATGTAACAGCACATCATGTGTTTATAAAATTTGCTTGAAATACCGGTTCTATTCAGCAACTCATGCGCGTTTCTTTTTTACTATGTTTTAGACAATTTTGTGCAACACCTTATACTGATGTTTTAATCCCCCTTCATTGTATGCAGATTATTTTTGAAGGCTTTAAAATATCTGCACAAGACAAAAATCTGCGAGTGACAAATCGAGCGAAAGCGAATACCATAATCATTTTTGAATGGATTGGATGTAGAAAACCTCGCACGAGAACTGCGTGGTTTCACTGGGTTTGTGAAAAGTGAAACCGTCTTGCCGGAACCAGTATTCGTGTTCCTCGATGTCTAGAAACCCAAACACTGTATAATGTCTTCTTCGTATAGAGCCCTGTCCACTGTGGTTTCACAAAGAAAGAATAAATTGCTGCTCAACAATAAAAATTCTTCACTTTGGGGGAAAAAGCCACGTTTGTCCAGCAAAAGAAAACGTCATGTGCTCGTTAAATGACGGATAGTGTGTGTAATTGCTGCTAGTACTCTTACATTACATTACGATGTAGTTATTAAAACTGCAAGTTAACTTTCTTGATGTAGGTAAATTTTCAATCTCTCTGTACAGTTAGATAATAGGTATTAATTTCTGTTCAGTTGTAAATCTCTCGTTACAGCTGAAGCAAACTATTTATAAGCTAAAGGGAAAAGAATGAAATTGACAGCAATAACATCAAAATGAAAAAGTATTAGAGTATAACATGCGATATGACGAAGATACTTGTAACGTAGCTTCTTCTGATATTGATCTATACGACAGGAAAAATATGTATTACTGAATACTGATCATTTGCGGTCAAGTGGTAAATTTCCATGTGAGGGGAAACGGAGATGTTAGAAGAAGGGAAGATCGGATTTGAGGGAAAACGTGTGGACCAATTAAACATCTAAGTTCTTTGCATTCTGTTTTACGGAGGAAAATATAGAAAACGTGTATTCTTTGTTTTCAAGAAATTGTGGTCAAATAAGCATGTAACAAGTGCTGAAATTACCAAGGTGAACTGTACACAAGATGCGAATAAATTCCAGTGTGGTGAACAAACTGTTTCAGATTTTCCTGTGGATGAAAAGCCTGAAGGGACTGAATCTTCAGACTGTGATTTAAAAAACAGAAATGCATCTGAGAACTGCAGTGGAAAAGTATTTGACCCTGCTATAACTTAATGAAAAGCCTGAGATTTAAATCCATTATGAACTTTAATTATTATAATTTAAAATTGCTATGTTTTGGTTTGTGCAGATAACTTGTACATAGTGTAAATATGCGTTTCTTTAGTTATGTTACTTGTTTGTTTTATTACCTTTTGTTTGTATCGAATTATGCTTCTGATCAAGGATTGTACTGCCCGGGATGTGCAGTCCTTGGGAGGAGGAACTGTTACGAAATGTCCAGGCGCGGTAAACGCAAGCATATCTTCCCTGCGAAGCAGGCTTAGGGTTGCCAGAAAATGTCAATGGATGGCAGGGTCGCCACATTTGGTGAGAAATCGCCAATTGGCGATATTCCATAGACGGGTGGAGAACCTTCTGGAACGAATACTTAGTGGTTTAGCCCAGAATGATCTCGAACACAACCAAAAGCTATATAAACCCTGTTGGTACGTGGAGAGTCAGTCAGTGCCTAGTCTACCGAGTTCATAGGTTTTCGTCAGTTAGGAGTCAGTGTGGAGGCTATCAAGTTGATAGACAGTCAGAATTCGAGTCTCTCGTAGTCTAGTGCCGAGCTGGTCGTCGAGTGCATCGATAGAACCTTTTAGTGTGTCGCGAGTTAGTGCATTGTCGTCGAGTTTCAAATCAGAGTGTGTTGAGGTCCGAGAACTACCGAACCGAGTCTTGAGCTGTACTTTAGTGCATCGCGAGTTGTTTCGTGGAGAGTCTCAAGAGTACGTAAAGTTCCGAGAACGACTAAGCAGTCAGAAGCTGTACTCTGGTGCTTTGCCGTGAAGCTGTCTCCACCATTATAGCCTGATAGTGTGAAGGCTGCGTCGCTGATTGTGTCAGCGTGTTTATAGTAGTTCTTCGACAACTGTAAGCGGGATTTTGGAGCTGTCTTGAAAAATAAAGGCCAATAAAGTGTGTCTTGATACTTCATCAAGTGTTGTCGTCGTTATTCACTCCAAATCCGCGAGCCCTTTAACGTACGTACGAAGAGGAAAAAAATTAACAATATGAACCCAAAAATATATTAGAGAAATGGTACTAAAGCAAACCACAGTTAAATTAACAGCAACAAATACACTGTGGTTATAAAACATTTATTGATATTTTAAATATTCCAGAAAACAGTTTTCTTAGTAAAATTTATTAATGAAGTCAATTTTGTGCTCTATTGCTTTTAACAAATGGTAAAAGTGTTAATATTACGAGATAAACAAAATTTAGATTTTTACATATTTTAAAGACAATTTCTGAGTTAAAATGAACGAATTTAAGTTTTCTATACACTACGTTTTACTCAATGAATTTAATAATAGTAACGTTCAACTAATGTTTTGTTTTCTTAACAAGGAAAACATATAGTTAGAAGTATTTAAGTTGAACTGGTAGTTTACTTTATAAAAATCGTTTCATTTCCAAGCTATGTGTAAATATCTGTTGACAGTAATTTAAATTAGCACATGCAGAGTCTCATTTATGATGGTAAATTATTTATCATTGTCTAAATTGCATTCTAAATGAAAACAATTATAATACGTAATAAAAATAATAATATAATAATGTTTTACTTTTGTCTGTTATAATTAATATTATTTTAGTACCTAGTATTATAAGGTATTTCTCCCGACTTCCTAGCATGCCTTCGTAGTGTAATGTTCAGCACACTCAGTGCGTATTCGAGAGGTTCGAGGTTTGAATTCCGGCAAGGGCGTTGCACATTTTTCATATCTCCTGTTTCGAAATAACCTAATGTCACTACAGTATAATTTAGATTTGTTATTATAAGTACAAGATTGCGCATAATTCCGTAAAACATTTTACAAATTTAGAACAAATAAACTACTTATTAACAATAAATTTGGTAACGGTGCAATTGAAGCAAAACTCATAAGTTGTTTGCGCACATTTCACAAATCTTTACGTGTACATCGTCGCCGATATAGGTACATATATTGTAAGGTTAAGCCTAATTTTATTAATAGTTATTTTAAGTTATGCAACTGTCATATCTATTCTAATTTCAGCTTACAATTTCCCGCCAGAATGTAATTTCAGAAACGCAGTTAATGCAAATGTGTAACAGTACTATTTAAGTCGATGCTTCACCGACTTCTACAGAGAGAGTCTGATTTCCCTGACTAGCGCGCGTTTGCCATTTGGCTACACTCTCTCTGAGCTACTACGCTCGGCCATACCTTAGGCCTTTGCTTGGCTTGACCGATTAAATTAATACTTAGGGGCCAACTACTTAGATTTCTGACTGCTTCGGCTATACCTTTCCGACAGTTTAGTTAAGCTAGTTTAGTTTCATAGTTATTTAAGTTCAAGCTTAAGTGGAGGATTTGTGTAAGTTCGAAGTAGGAACTGATTGTAAATATTCTGAAAAATAAAGGGTAGTTAACCCTTAAGACTTAGGTGTTTATTCACACACTTAAGCGATTATTCGCTTGCTAGTGTTCGTGGGGTTCTAAGACAGAACTTTGGAATTAGATAAGTAAAACACCACAATGTTAATTCATTTTGTCAGAGACTAGAATAATAAAGGCTAACCAGAAGCAACAGCACTTGCAAAGAGCATGGTTATTTACAGGAAATGGAGACACAAAAACTGTGTTTTAGTAATAAAATCATATGAGAGCAAATCGGAGACAGAGATAACCACTGCATTCCATGTGCTTTATTAATGATTTCAATTCATCTTTGTGACAAATTTTTGATTGAGAATATCTTCGCAAATGATGTCATTAGAGTGAGCTGAGGAACTAGGTAACTAGCTTCGATGACTAGGAAATAATACCTGTTAATCATTGATAAAAATCAGGTGTTCCCATTCATCGTCAAAAGAACTGAACTGAAGAACTGGCTTCGGTAAAAGACAATATCATTGCTGTTTTTATTCGACTGTGATATTAGCCGTCTTTAACAGAACAACTCCCCCCCCCCAAAAAATAACTAAGTGAAAAAACACACATATCTACAATCCCAACAACAGTGGATACGTTAGGCATTTGTGAAATATATAAAAAATACTCTAATATGTTTTCTTTTAATTTAGTAAAATAAAATTCAGGGTCGATTATGAAATTTAATTGTTATGAGTTTTAAAAATAATATTTCTCTAAATTATGAATAACTGGTGCATTAATGTCAACGGGCAACTGTTGTATTAATGTCAACAGGTAATAACTGGTGTATTAATGTCAACTATTAGTGTTAACAGGTATTATTGATTTTAAATGAGTCTTAGCTGCTTGAACGCAAAATAAAAGAAAAGAATTAAATTGTATTTTATTTCGTCATTCATTATTATTTCCACTATTAAATACAGAAACTCCATACTAGCATGCAAGGAGGACTATGCCAAATCTTTTACATTCTACTTCACCTAAATGGTGGCAAGTGAAAAACACGACTCAGTCAGCCCCGTCTAGGTGGGAACGAGCAACTGTTAGCGAAATGGAACTCGGATGCCACTTTAAAAGTTCTTTTATTTTTTTGGAATGTGAAATGTAATGCATTTGAACCAAATATATTCAAACTGTACACCAAATTATTTGTTTCTGAAGATCAGAAACTTTAATATCGAACTTTTTTTCAAAAATCAGAGTTTTATTCAAATTCTATGGCACATTAATGCTTTTTTTCTCTAATTTTAAACTTAATATTGGTAATTGACTTTAATACAACAGTTGGCTGTTGACATTAATACAACAGTTATTCATAATTTAGGGAAATATTATTTTTAAAACTCATAACAATTAAATTTCATAATCGACGCTAAATTTTATTTTACTAAATTAAATAATCTCTTCTAATTTGATTTAAAATAATATTTATTCATTAGAATAAAGAAAGAAAACAATTTCAGTTATTAAATATTTCTACTAAGTGTTTTTGTTTTATTGCTGTCACCTCGATAGTTTTATTCAGTTCGTAGAAAACATTTTTAAGTATTGAAATTAGTTTAAGTACATCATTCTGAAAAAAAATACTTATTACAAATAGATCTTTGATAATGCTGTGTAATTCTGCCCGAAATGTATGTAATAAATTATGTAATTTTATTAAATTCCTTCCAGAATTACTAAATATATAAAGTTCTGTTTAAATGCAATGAATTTTATTGCACTTTTTTGAGTTCTGCTGTTATTTCGGAATAAATTGAAGGAAGTTAACATTATATCATTTTAATTATTGTTAAGTGATAATAAAAGCAATATAATGTATCTCTTTAATTTCCATGGTGCATGTTTCTGAATTTTTGATGCAAATGGTGAGCAGCTCGTTCTTAGTTACGTGCGTTATTTTTTTATTAACCTCAACAATACATGAAAGTACAACAAGTATAGATTCAGTAGTAATATCCATCATCTTCAAAACTGCCACCTGCGGTGTGAGACTGACGGACAAGTAATTCGCATGAACCTAGATGCCATTTTGATTTCGCGCACAGCTATGATCTTGTTCGCTGTTTGTAATATTTGTAATGATGTTGTAGGTCACGCACTTTCCTGTGTTTTTCGTTTAGCATTTTCATTCTATAATAGGCGACGGGTATTTCGTTTTTATTATTGGGATGGTTATTCTCATTTCTTTGGCTTCGCCCTGTTTTTGCTTGAAACTACTGTTGCAAAACAAATTTTCTCATTTCTTTTTAATCTTTTGATAAATGATGGTGACATATGAGAAACCGAGTGTTGATTATATATCTGTCATCATCTGTCATGGAAAGAAAATGTAGCACAAGATAGAATTTTTATTGTTTGAATTCTACAGGATCTTTGTATTTTTAACGCACTGCATGCCACTCTATTTTCTAGGAACAAACAGAATTAGAATTTCGATGTTTAAATATTTTCTTTTTACGATAAGTTATAGTCAAAACATGCGTAAGATGCTTAGAAACCAGTGCTATAAATTTTTCTAAGAATTTTTACTGGTATTCCGCATATATCTCTTAGCTTTAAACAAAACATATTGACTGCCGCCCAACCGGTATAGTGGTTAACGTCCCTGACTTCCGTGCCGAAGGGCTCGGGTTCGAATCCCGAAGAAGGCAGGGATGTTTGTAAATGTATAGTGTCGATGCGGTATGGCGATACTTTAAATATGCCGAAAGTCCTCTCATGTGGTTTGGTGGAAGGGGAGAGGGGTGAGATACCCACGGACCCGTCCCCCCCGGGGTGCTCTCCATTAAAATTGGGGGCAGAACTGAGCCAAATCGCACTGTCACCTGTTAGGTGCTCAAGGCTATTGCCAACGACAGGCGTAATCTTGCGCTCCTTGACATGAGAATTTTCATGGGTTTGGGCTGACTGTGTCAGAGAAGTGAGCATGAGTAACAACAACAACACATATTGACCATTCATTTATAGTAAGTAAAACTCTCGATAACGTATTTTACGTAGCCACCCAACCGAAACAGTGGTTAGCGACGCTGACTGCTGTTTCGAAGGGCCCACGTTTGAATCCCGCAGAAGGCATAAATGTTTGTAAATATATAGTATTTGTGCGGCATGGGGCACTCTAAATAAGCGGCGAGCCGAAAGGTTGGTGGTAGGGGAAGATGGATAGGAGACACTCTGATATGTTCCCCGAGTGGTGTTTATCAAAATTAGGACAGAGCTGAGCAAATTCGTACTGTCACCTGATTGCTGCTGAAGGCTCTTACCAACGGCAGGAAAATCTTGTAGTCCTTGCCACGATGAATTTTATGGGTTTGTTCTGATGTTACTGTCAGATACGTAAGGTAAGTCACAAGTACACAACAACAGCACGTATTTCATGTATCCATGTGTGACTTGCAAAACCTTAAAAGCTGTTTTTATTTAATCTACTCAGAGGTAAAATTTCAATTATAGTTTTGATTATTCAATTATCATTACTTTTTACTAAAAGAAAGGTCACACCAGGTGCATAAATTAAGTAAATACTAGGACTGTCTATAGTTTCAATTGCTTAATGGAAAAAATCCCCATCTTAATTTCTGTTGGTTTGAATTAGATTGTTCGAATGACGGCAAAGCACGAAACTTAGGAAAACTGTTTCGTATTCACAGTACAAAACTACGAAAGCTCCTATTACAGCTAAGCCCGTTCCCTGGGATTTGAACTTGAGCGAATGTTCATCGATCTAGCCATTCGGGAACTGACGGGTGCTAAATTCTGGTGGAAAAGAAGCTTTAAAATAAGCTTATCAGATTTTTCTCCAAATCAAAGTACATTCTATATAAATAACCTATGCTATTCAAGCCATTTGAGATCAAAAATAAAATATATAAGTGACATAAAATTCCCTTTGTAATGTTACAAATTTTGTTTACTAACACTCTCTCGTTGAGAATAAAAATTAGCTTAACAAATAAAAAATAAACGCAATATTTTCGTTAAAATATTATGTAAATAAAACGTAAGAAAACAATTTCAAAACTGTAAAAGAAATGTGGTAGCAGCTTGATAGCTTCGTTTGAGAGTTTGACTTAATTTTTCAATGCCGAATCTTAAGCCTTTTACAAAGCAAATTTGTGGACAAATCTGAAATAAAGCAATTAATCCTTAATCTAATGTAGTTGTAGTTAAAATATATATACGTTTATACGTTTTGTTACGCATTACAAACAGGAAGTGAGGACTGACTTTTAATGATATCTCTGGAAGGAAAATTTTTGAACTCTAATTGAAATATATTGAGGCTAATAATATATAAAGGCCAATTAAGCTCATTCATCACATACATAGTTTAGTAACTGCGCTGAAAATGCTGTGTTAAAATTAAGCATAGGATTTCAAATGGTAATCTTTTATTTTTGAAGAAGTTATTCATTTTTCAAGTTGTACGCTTCATTACTTACAACATTATTATAACCCAAATTCTTTGAACCTTTCTTCTGAGAATAAAATGCTCATTAAATATGGTTTAATGAGCTAAGAAATAATGAAGATTTTATAAAACTTGCTAAAACTATTTTTGTTCTCATACATGCAAAAAACTAAGCCTGCCATTAACATAAGCTATTGACTCTAAGACATTAATATCTTTATTTGCGTATTATTTCATTATGCATTAAATCTAATAATAAGTTTAACATTATATAACTGACTTCCTTATCTTTATTACAATTTCATTAAAAATTATCTTTGCAATAAAAAGAAAAAAAATTGTAAATGGTATACTAAATTTCAAATTCCGATTTTTCATTTCAAATTGATTGTATGTGGCCGATCTTATATCATTAACCAAAATAACTCTGAATATGCAGCAACAAACTGTAGCTGCAACTTAGAGAATTGCTTATCAGAATGACCATGAGGTTGAAAAGACATATTTTTAATCCAGCATTATTGTCCCCGAGTGACTAAAATAGACGAAACGAAGGAAGAAATTTAGAAAAATATGAAAAGTCATGCAATGAATCTGCAGTAGCACAAAGTCAGCAACATCGGCAAAGATTTTAGAATCATTGGAAATGGCAATCAAATTTAGACTTAACATTCGTATGGCATTATCTTACTCCTCAAGAGCATAATGCTACGAACACAAGATATGTCGAACATGCAACTATATATTTGACTCACCTTGTATGTTTATTTTGATCACACTTTCATTAAAAATACTTAAAATAAAACATTCCTATTGTAATCTAGAACAGCAATCTTTCAGTTCAAGTGTGCATGTTGGTGAGGAACGTAATTTTAACTAAAAACTGGAAATTCTTCGATTTGGAATGGAAACGTCGGGAGATAACTCAACCTGTTTACCTAGCTACCCCTTACAAAGAAGATTAATCTCCGGTTACTGGTAAGGTAGCCACTTGATCAACAGAATAACCGAAAAAACTCACTGACGATATACGAAATGGTTTATTGAAATATACGTAAGAAGCATTTTTACAATATGAGATGGACTAAATCCTAAAAGAAGAATTAATAAAATATGATAAATGTAAATTAAAATTTATTGATTTGAATGACCATTACTGCAGATAAAATTACGATTTACTGTCATTTCTCGTCTACTGAATTCTTCTTAACTGTTTGCCATTCTTTTACTATATATAGTAAGTAACATTACCTTTGAAAGGAAGTTTTGAACGGGCACTGATCACCACTTTCTTTATGTCTCAGGTAATAAAAACAAAATTTGATTTTGAATGCAAAGAATATTCAGTCTCATTTTCATTTCCCATATTAGATGGTATAAAATTTGCAGCACTACGAGCAGATTTTTCTACTAGTATTTTTCTCTCAACAATAAATAGAAAATTTGTCGACTTTCTCAGTATGTATAATGTAGACTTACATAAGTCTAAATACGTAAAACTGAAATCTTTTATTAAATTCATCTTAGTACAGGATTGTTTGTAAGTATGCATATAAGCACACGTAAAATTATATAAGTATGCATGTAAATTATTCATAAACTAATGCTTAAATATTATGCTTTAAACACAATTATGTGTTATTTGTGCATATTATGGTCATCAGACTCAGCGTATTAAATAAATAATATTTATTCTAGGCAATTGATGAAACTGCACTTTTAACAAAATAAAAACTAAACTATGACAAAAAGGAATTTGAATTTTCTTGAAAATTACACGATTTATTTTGGCATATATATTATTTAACGTCATACAAAAAGAAAAACAACAAACTATTAAAAATTACAATACTTTCATAAAAAAATTACTTTTTAAATAGAATTTCAAAAATTAACATTTACTTTTAAAGTCTATGGAACTGTAATTTATACGCTGCAATAAAATTTAATCATTATTATTAAATTTCATTTTTGATAGAGTACACAAGGAAGATAGAGTATACAAGAACTGGAAATAGAAATTTTACAATAGATACTATATTATGTAGTGTTGGAAATGTATTTTCCATATTAACTAATAATATAAAATAATCTTTACTTCAGAATGTTAATCAGAAGCGCGAATAAAATTATTTTTGACATGATTCTTTTTTTTTTTTTTTACTCTAATGAGCAACATACAGTCTTGTGCAAAATATTATGAAATTATTCTTTATCATAGACTTCCCCCGGCAGTCGTTTATCGTGCTGGCTCGGATCTGTACCTTGGCAGTCTCGGCACCGGAATATAAGAACACGGACTCGGTTCCTGGTACCTGAAGTGGCAGTCTATACTATTCGGGAAGGTCGACGGCTTCTGCCTTCCGAGTAGGCTGACAAAGCGGCCGATTCTTCGAATCCTCACTCCGCGCTCCTCCCATGGTGCGTTGAGCCCATGGGGGTAGGAAATAAGTTTATTCTTACCTCCATGGTTGAGTCTAGCAAGCCCAACGATCCCTGCCTGAGATCGGGAGTAACAAATGGGCGATCCTTGTGGTGCGACCTTGAATGGATGCAGTTAGCTTCAGAAATAGTTTACCATAGCCTGCTGAATTTACAAAAGATTCTCCTCTGTATTTCGTTTCTACAAACTTTTTTTTATTTCCAATTCCTAGGCAAAAAGTTACATAGAAATAAAATCTTACAAACTAAATAACCTTACTTACTAAAATCCCCAAAGAATTTTCAAATGAAATAAATTTGTTACAACTTACTTAACAAACAGAAATAGTAATAGGTTTGAAATAGTAATAGGTTTGAAATAGTAATAGGTTTGAAATAGTAATAGGTTTACTTGCATTTAAATGAATTCTACGCATTTTCTCTTTTAGAAAGGTTGAATGTTTTTTAACAGTATGCGACATTCCCTTGCTTCTTTGGTACAATAATTTTAACACTCAGATTAATTAATTTATTCTTTCACTGTGTGGTTTTTGTGTTAAGTGTTAGATATTATCCTTAGATTACTTATTCTTGCTTTATTATTTTAGTAGATTTGTTTAATAATTCAAATAGGAAGAAAGAAAGATTTTAATGAGAAATAAAGGGGACACATAGACATATTGCTAAAACAATACTGATCTGAAACAAAAAGATATTGCTAAAAACAAAAAGGTTTACTTACAACTGTAAATAATATAAGAAATACATACACACACACATAAGTGGAAGTTTATTGTCGAAACGCTTAGGCAGTTGTAGGTGTAAAAAGTTGGGTTTTGAACAGCACAGAAAGCGAGAAGAACACAGCCATTACCAGTACTGTGTGAAAACGGGCCTTTTAAAAGCTGGATTTACATTTTCAGACTACGTAGAAAATCTAAATTAACCCTTAGACCTGAGAAATGAAATGATTTTCTTGAATCCAAACTTACGCTAAATGAATTTTTAAGAATTTTAGCTAAATGTTTTTCTAAAATTTAATTATTTTTCATGTAAATTAATTTTACTCATTTTTAATCTTTTAAAGTCTCTTACTTTATTGCTTTCTAATGGGAAATTGTTTCTTTCATTGCTTTTGATAATTATTTGCAATAAATTGTTTTCTTCGACCAGATTACAATCCAAATACTTAATGAGAGATTTATATAAGTTCCCAGGAAGCAAGAAGGAATGAACAAAAAAATGTGCATAAAAGTAAATAAGTAATAAAAAGTAAATAAGTAAACCCTCTTTAATCTTTTTTTGTTACTTTCATTATTTGCAGCTGCATATCTGTTTAGGGTACTGCACACATCGAAACAAATAAAAAATTTTACTGCTGAGATTAAGAAGGCCAGAGATTTTCAAAAATTTCATATTAATTTGCTCAACACTATACTTTGACAGTATGGCAGATAAATGAGAAATCATACTTAGTTGTCGACTGAAAACAACTTTTCTTATACATTTGTAAAAGACAAATCCTCTAATCTTTATTTGTAAAATAACTAAAAAAATAATACTCTTTCAGGGTGTTAGAAAAATCCCAAATTATCTAAGAGGCTAGTAGTAAATAATTGACTGAAATTTCTATTTCATATTGTAAAACAAAATTCGGGACTTTCAGAGAGAGTATTTATAACTTAGTCGTAACATTTAGCTTGCTTTTGAAGACAAACGCTTATGATAACGAACTAATAATTTCCGCTGTAAATATAGAACAGATTGCATATTGCATAATAGGTTTTTCATTAAAATTAATGCCCTATTTTTTTAAAACAGACTTTTTTCTTATCATACATGTTTATGTATTTTTAATGGGATGGCGTACTATGGAATTAAGACTAAAGTGTGTTTAAACTTACTGAGTTACAGTCAATTAGTTTCTTGCTCTTACTTGTAAGGTTTACATTCTGTTAATTGACAGTTATTTTAAGTTTTGTATCTTTCCTATCTTATTCTAATTTCAGCTTGCAATTTCCTGCTAGAATATAATTTCAGAAACGCAGATAATGCAAATGAGAATGAGTACTATTTAAGTCGTGACTTAACCGACTTCAAGAGAGGGAGTCTGATTTCCTGACTAGCGCGCGTTTGCCTTCTAGCTACATCTCTCTTAGCTATTATTACGCTCGACCATATCTTAGGCCCTTGCTAGGCTTCGCCGATTAAATTAATACTTAGGGGCCAACTAGTTAGATTCTGATAGCTTCGGCTATATTCTTTAAGAGCTTTAGTTAAGCTAGTTTTTGTTCAAATTATTAGTATTTAAGTTCACGCCCGAGTGGTGGCTTTATGTAAGGTTCCAAGTCGGAACTGATTGTAAATATACTGAATAATAAAGGGTTTTAAACCCTTCTCAAGTCTCACGTGTTCTGTTCACACTTAAGCAATTATTCGCTTGTTAAGTGTTCGTGGGGTTCGGAGTTAGAACTTTAGATTTAAAAAGTTGAGCCTCACAAGCTTCTTAATATCTTGCACAGCCATCTGAATTAATTTAATAGCTTTTCAGAAATAGGCATTTCACTGTTTAAGTTTTTTACATTATATATAAAAATATTAAAAATATGAAATACTGAAAACATTAAAAATATGTAAATAAATTAACATCACGCTTAATTTTAAATAGTTTCAAAACAAGATGAAGTAATCGAGGTAACTGAAATTTAGGATAACTGGAGTTCTGTTTTGCTTAAGCGACAACGATGTTAATTTATACACTACTACATAATTATGTATTTATGTATTGCATAGATTGCAACATAAACGTGGGAAGGTTTTGCTTAAAACAGAAGAAAATTATTGAATAAAAATTAGACAAAACAAGATTTGATACAAAAACACAAGCAATTTATTCACCTAAAAACTTCGCCCAACCAATATGTTTAGAAGCTTCCTACATTTTAGTATCTATTTGAAAAAAGCTTTTGATGTAAATTTATTACAATCTATATTAAAAGCGGATGAAAAATCGTTGGTGTTTGAGGTAGCTAATAATATTCCATCATAAGTGTTCTCTTAGAACAAAAAGCAAACGTAATGGATTTCAGAACTAGTCAAAATTACTCTCTGTTAGATCGTCTAGACTCATTAACACATATGAGCAATAATCTTCCATCCATGAAGCACCAAAAGATCTTTCAGATGATAGCGTTCAGTTAAAATATTTTGTAGCTAAATTGTTATTTAGAAAAGAAAGCTGAATGCATATGCAATCTTACATTACTTACACACTTTGTAATCAGTCAACTGAATTCCTCTGGAAACTTCAAGCTATATAAAACTTGATTTGGTTATATATATACATGCCTGCGAGTTTATTATATATATGCACATTAAAATAAATAATACGTTTAAAATTCAATTCATAATAAACACATGCAAAAGTTAAAATATTAAAAATGAATAAACAACAGAAGCACACTGGCAAACTGGAAACAAAATTGATAAAGCATGTGAAAACAAAACATGAAACAAGAAACTTACATCTTTCGTTGCATTTTCGTCATCATAGGGTTGGTGCAATAAAAAAAAGTAAATAAATCAATTGTTTCTGAACTCAGAAAGTTTGAAACTTAAAATAATCTCGGGGAAACAGTTAAATTAATCTGTGTCTTCATCAGTCCAACCCCTACAGTAAACAGTGTAAACAATTACAAAATTATTGCAACGAAACCATAAACAAATTTTTAAGATATAATTATTTTGATCAGACTAAGTCCAAAAAACGAAACCAAAACGTGCAAATATAAGCAATCCAATGCATGAAAAAATAAAAAAATATATGTAAATTTTCTAGTCCCATTAAGTGGGGTTAAAAACTTTAAAACAATTATAGCCATAAAATCATAAGCAGTTAAAAAAGCTTAAAAATCTAATAATGAAAATTTCGATTTAAGTGTACGGAGTCTAGAAAACACGTAAAACAGAACTAATCTAACATATAGAAATTTGAACTAAAACTTTAATTGAATTAAAACTGAACTGAAACTTTAATTGAATTTTTTAATTCGAACTTAAACTAAAAAAATAAAAATAAAAAATAAAAAAGAGGAGCCAGTTTTTAAAATCTGGAACATTAGAGTAGCAAAAGTTCTGAAATGAAAAAATCATATTCCTTCTACTTGGTAGCAAAATACCGTTTTAATCCTATAATGTGTTAAGTAACGCATTTGAATAGACTAAAGAATTTGAAACTGATTAATAATAAAATTAATTAGAAAAAAGCGTCCACTGCAACACTTAATATGGTGTAGCAAAAATGACGAAACAATTCTTAATTATTTTGTAAAAGTGAAAAGGAAAAATTCAGTAAATTCATTGAAATTCGTTGAAATGGAAATACTAGAGGTGTGATTTCGTATGATTATAGCAAGGACTGATGTTATATGTAGTTTCATATTGGTGCAAATGAATTAGTTATTGTTCCTAATACATTTTTCCTTTCTCCTTTCCTTTTCACTAAATCAAAATTTTATTACTGATCATTAAATGTAAGATTGTACAAATTATACCAGAACTGAACTTGAAAGCATTGCCCGCATCTCTAGCATGTTTAAAAGTCTCATCAGTCGGCTGCAGATTCAAGTCAAGAAAAGTCACTAAATATTCAGTTTTAATCCGACTTCACATTTATTCCCTTTGTTTGCATGGGAATCTGAAATTTTCTGATTGCTTTACCATAAATTAGCATTTAAAACTGAAACTTGTTAATCCTTCAAAGCTATCATGAGTATAAAGGCGCAACTGATATTGACTTATTAATTATCCCAATAGTTTGAGAATTACTAATATCATGTCCACCATTCATGCCAGTTCCTGTTGACAGCGCAATTGGCAGTAGACAATGAATGATGAGCTTACTATAATATGGGGGAAATACTATAATAATTCATTCCAAACAAGCAAATATCAGTTGTAATTAAATGCCACTATTATATTAACCTTCCTAATTTTAACTTTTCTAATCTCTTCCTAATTTTAAGTAATTCCTTTTAAAACTTCTTTTTAATCTTTCGCATCAACTCATTAATGTTTGCTCAGGAAGGTACCTATAAAAGGAAGAATATAGAACAGTGCGACTGGGTACCAAAAGCATAATTCTTCAGAATACTTTACTAAACTATTCTTCAGGATGCAAATAAAGGTTTAAATTTTCTGTCAGCAATTTCTCGAGAAGAATTTCAATTAGGAAATTGCACTGGAAGTGATGAAAAACAAAGGTTTACCTTTTGTAAATAGAAGTTAGATGGTACAGGAAGTTTCCAGTCGGCTTTCCTTTATTCAAATACGATTTTTTTGTAGAAAATAAAGAAAAGAAAACATTCCATTTATCGGCAGCAGTGTTAGCAATGGCTATGCGCAGTTGGAGAAAGAATTTTGCTGCTGCTGCTGCTGCAACGTTAAACTTATGAAGTTCTTAGTGTTTTAAGGCGGTAGCTGTCCTTTAAATGTGAATCTCGAATCTAAGAGGAATTCGAATTGTCAACACGATACCCTTTATGCTTTTATTTTCAAGTAATCCCAGGGGATATCGGATTTGAACAAAAATAGCAGAAAACCAACAAGAGAAGAAATATTCAAATACGAAAACCCTAAATTCTATTTTCAAGTGAATGAGATGTACTTGCATACTTTGAATAATTAGGAATACTAACCAGTGAAATGAATAAATAAAAAAAAAGCTCTTTATATTGCTTAACATTATTTGCTTCGATACAGAGAAAGCATTCCATTTAATAGTGTCTCCAGTTATACTTTAGTTTTCGTTATTATTGAATAGTTTATGAGGTATTTTCTCCTTCCTTCCAAATACCTTCATGGCGTAACAGTAGCACACTCGGTACGAATTTGAGAGGTCCAGATTCGAGTACTAGCGAGGGCACTGCACATTTTTCACATCTCCTGCTTTATAATAATCTAATGTCTCTACAGTGGCGCCCGAACTGAAATGTGAAAATGTGGTCTTCGTTACCGCCAGGCTTAGCGAAGGTGTTCCCTAAACCGTAGTCATCTTTTAAAAGAAGGATTGTATAAGGTATTTTCTCCCTCCTTTCCCAGAGTCCCAGGTTTGAGTGCCGGCGACGATTTTGTTTATTTTTTATGACTCCTGCTTAAAAAAAGCCTAATAACTTAAATTGGAAACTGCATATTATTCACATATTTTCGAACACTCATTAGCTTCTGTTGCCTTCTTTAATCTATTAGTGATCTTACAGCATTACAATTGAAACATTTGTTCGCTTTATATTTATATTACCAACTTTTAAACAAGCAGCAATGTAAGCAATATGAAATATACTTAAGCATCTAATTATACTAAACGAATGCTGATAAAAGTATTCTTCAGTATGCTCAAAAATTTAATCTTAAAAGTTATGGTAATATATATATAGAGAGAGAGAGAGAAAGAGAGAGATTCAGGTTGCCAGGTAAAGCTAATTACTTAAAATGATATTATTAAGTTTTTTATAAACAATAAAACTCCAAATATCTAGACTGACTGGAGTATCCCTGCCTAATCAAATAATTCGCTTACGTTTTTCTGTATCCCATTTGTTCAGAAAATGGTATGTTTTCTTTTAAGATCTTTTATTTTAACAAAAATCATACAGTTAAAAACTTATAACATATTTCATTCAAGAAAATGATAGCATTTAACCATCAAAAATCTCAGGGATGTCTTCAAAAATCCTATCAATTAGCATTCTGTTATCGATATTTTTAAAAAGCATAAAAAAGTGCTAATTGAACTAGTTAGTAAATAAAGCAAAGGCAACTGAAAGACTATCTACCTAAAACGAAGTTTGCCTTCGTAAAAGACTTCGTAAAGGTTTGATTTGGTTTATTTGATTACGCGAAAGTACACAAGGGCTATGAGAAGAGATGTCTTCGAGTAAAATGTTCTAATGGAAACTGGCTCGTATATACGTTACATATAGAGAAACCCACGAAAACGCCCATGCAACCAGTCCATTCGCGGAATTCGGCTCTCAGACCGAACTACCAGTGTTCAAGTAGTTTATCGTTTGGCCTCAGGTAGGCCTAGAGTTTTTAAAGGAAATTGGTTCCTATTCATGCTGCGCATAGGAAAAACCAGGGAAACACCCAAGCAGCTATTTCTTCCATCAAAAATTTAACCTGATCAAACTATCCGATTTTAGATATTCATCCATTTGAAAACTCAAGATCCTTGGGTAGACATAAGATATTAATTCCAGTTACTTTATGTCATGAGATAAGTGTTTTAGGCTTCCCTTTCCGGTCTTTTTTATTAAAGACACACTTTTACACCAAGTTATGATTCGAGGAGTAAGCAAGAAACATTAGACCTGTATACACTATTAACTGAAATTTTCACGGTATTAATAAGTTGCATATATCTTCCACGTGACATATGATAACATATTTCTGAAGCCAGTATATTTTCTAAATATGTCATGACTAGTTATTAAATTAATTTGCTTTAATATATACATGAGACACGTTTATTAACTTGTAATAAATTATGTTTATCCTAATAGAAATATCATGCACATTTATCTAAATATTCATTTAAATAAACTGTTGAGATGTAGTGTGAATTATGCGAATGAAACATTCTCCATTTTAAACGCAAAAACTTCTATTACGTAGTTATACACAATATATATACAAGGAAACGATATTATAAAATTTGTAGATGTAATAGAACAAATGTGATGAAAAAATGGACAGCATTCTAGCTGCCGTTTGGATGTAGTTGTTTCTTTGAGTCCGATGTTCACTAACCAAATGTTCTTTTGAATAACGCCAAAAGGCGAATCAGAGTCATGTTAAGTTGTTTTCTATCCAATGCACCCGAAGATAAATTTAATGAGCTTTTTAAGTATATACAATATTATTTTATACCTTTAAACAAAGAAAACCAAAGAAATTTGTTTTACATAAATTAAAGAAAAATAATTAAAAATACATAAATGAATTAGCACTAAGCTTAACTTTGAGCTTCTTCAAATAAGAACAAATGATTCAGATAACTGAAATACCGGATAATCGAACAACAGAGATATTGGATATCTACTTTACTATATCTTAAAAATATTTTTGTTTGAAATTTCTGCTAATTACCTGCGTGTTTCAAATTTTTTTTGAGGGAAAAATTATTATTTAAAAGTTGAGGGGGATTCAGAAATTTTGGGTTGTTTTAAAAGTAAAAGGGAGTTTCGAAACGGATAAACAATTTTCTAATAATTCATAAAATATTTGTTGCTAGTATGAAACTTCTAGTTGTTCATAAATCAGAATTAAGCAGCATTCTTGCTTCGTAGTGTACAAAATATATAACTAAATTAAAATTTAGTATAAAAAGTCAACAGTATAAAAGAATAATTATATTTTTGTAAAACTGATAGTATCAATAATAATTCATAATCCAATTTACTAAGATTTATATATACAGTAAAAATCGTCAAACTTTTTCAAATGATTCTTAAATGGTTTCTAAATTACCCAAAACAATAACATGCAATTATTAATAAGATATTAATTTATTATTTTTGAGAACATTTAAAAAATCTTTCGAAGTTTATTCAAATGTGCTTGTCGTATGGTATGTAATTCAACAGTTTTAACAGTTCAGCCGGTTTCAAATTTTTTCGAGTGCTTCAAAATATAAAACTCTTTAAGAATACAGGCCTGAATGCTTGTTTTAAGGTTGATTAACATAAATCTCATTGATGTCGGATTTCAAATAATAAGAATGAGGTAATGAAAATGGAGTTTTGTTTTACTTTAGTTATTTATTTATTAACTTTATGTTCATAACAGTATTATAGTATAATGTCTGAAGGTCTGGTAACAATATATAATTTGAATAACTCGTATAAATAATCTATCAGATAATTTTAATGCACTACCCAACACTGAAAATGCAACATCAATTCCTGCATTATTTGTAATTCCCTTCCATGTCATGAATATACTCCCAAGTCAGTTAGGTAATACCTCACTTATTTTGGAACACCTATAGGAGTTTTTCATTTGCATTTTCAGACATTTACACGTACTAAAAGCCTTTTTGTGATGTTTCTGTGCCTCTCATTATAAAATATACAGCACAATTTTATGACCTTTAAGGTAACTAATGCATTGTGCTTTAACACTTTCTTTTATAATGTTGAATTTTCATTAACTAATCAAAGACAAAAAAAACGACGCAGCGAGAAGATATAGAGCAAATTGGACACAAATTTATATGCATACAGGTTTCGACGGAAAATGCAAAATTTTACATTTTGGCTGCCAATGAATGAACGGTTGGCGCTACAGAGCATCTGATCTGCGCAACTGGTAGGATATTTAAGAGGAGAAATTAAGATTTCAGGTCATAAATTCTTCATGAATTTCATTCCGTGTGCTCTGATAGACAGCAATTAGGCTTCGCATACAGGTGCACGAATGATATGCGCCGATGTCAGAATTTGAGAGAGGTCGTGTAGTAGGGCTCAGAAGCCGGTTGGCATTATCGGCGAATAGCTCGATATTTGAGCAGGAGCGATGCCACTATTAGACTATGTTGGCAGGAATGGGTGAACCATGGCCGCACACAGTGTCAAGAAGGAAGCGGTAGGCCTAGAGAAACGACAGAACGTGAAGACCGAGCAATCGTCAGAACGGCACTCACATCCCCAGATGCATCATTATCATCGATTGTACGTGCAACTAGTGCTTCAGTGACCGCAAGGACCATTCATAGACGGCTCACAGAAAGGGGATTGAGGTCACGGCGCCCCTTGCGCAGACTACCGTTGACCTCTGTACAACGTCAAGCCCGTTTGCAGCGGTATCGGGCTCGTTAGCACTGAAATCTCACTGACTGGAGTAGAATAGTCTTCAGTGATGAGTCCCGCTTTGAACTGAGCCTCGATGACCAGCGAAGGCGAGTCTGGAGACGCCCCGGACAGCGGCGGTGTGATACCAACCTGACTGTCTTCCGGCAGCCGACAACCAGGAGTCATGGTCTAGGGTGCCATTTCATTTCATAGTAGGACCCCTTTGGTTGTAATTTGTCGCAACCTTACAGCGCAGCGCTGCGTCGACGAAGTTCTAAGGACCGTTGTGTTGTCCTTCATGTCACGCCACCATGGGCTTACATTTCAGTAAGATAATGCCCGCCCCCATACTGCACATGTTTCTACTGCTTGCCGTAGTGCTTGTCGAACAGTACCCTGGCCAGCAAGGTCGCCGGATCTCTACTCTTATTGAGCACGTTTGGAACATTATGGGCAGGGCCCTCCAACCAGCTCGGGATGTTGACGATCTAACGCGACAGTTGGACAAATTTTGGCATATCTCTCAGGAGGACATTCCCAACCTCTATCAACCGATGCCAAGCCGAATAATTGCTTGCATAAGGGCCAGAAGTGGACAGACGCGTTACGGACTTTTTCACTTTGTGAAGCTCTATCACTTCAATAAAACATCTAATTTTTCTTAAAGTGTAATCATTTGTTTTTCTGTACATGTAATCACTTCTGCCGATTATCGTACCATTCGGATAACTCCTTCTTGGTGCGTTTTTTTTTTTTTTTTTTTTGTTTTTTTTTTTTTTTTTTTTTTCGTCTAAGAGTGTATTTACAGTGATTTCAAATTATATTGAGAATGAGAAATTAATTATAATTTCTGATTTTATAAAATTTCAAAGTGCTCCGTTGTTATTAAATTCCATATTTTAAATTCAAAAACTAATTATTAATTGTCTTTACTTGAGTGTAGTATACAGAAATGTACTTCATTTAGAAATATTTGTTCGCTGTTTTATACTGCATCTGTGTGTTATAGTCGACCATTTTAAAATGCATTTAATCATGTTAGTAAGCACTTTGTAGGAAATCTCAGAGCAACTAATATGTATGCCGAAAGTCAAGTAGTCTTCTTTCCGCTTATCCTTGGAAACAAGACAACCCTTTTAGACTAGAGAAAAAACATCGGATCAGTACCAGCAAAGATGCGCTCTTGCTGATAAATAGAGATTTAATTTATGAATTAGATTTTTTTAAGAAACCTCCTGAGCTAATGGGGAACTATTACAATCCCAATAATACAAACGGAAACATCATTTAAGCTGTCATGGCTTCAGTGTAGGTAAAGCTAACGAAGAAATTGTGCAGCGCTGTGGGGTACTCGAGAAAGCAGATGGAAATTAAAGTGTACTAATCGCCTCATATTACGCAACGTGATCCACATCTGGGAATATTTTGCGAAGAGATCAGGATGTTACCACGGCTCCAATATCGATGCGGATGGTTTTGCAATGATTGGTTAATATACATTTTATACCTCACCGTTCTTTACAACAGCTTCCAGCAGCAAGGAATTGTCATGAATTCTTAAAATGGTGCCTCAGCGGAGTCATGTGGAGTGCCGAATGGAATAATGCAGTCTTTATGGGCGAATTTCTCTTCTTCTGCACAAATGGCGATCGTCATCTGAGGGTGCAGAAGTGATCTGGCCACTGGATAAGTATCTCTTCTATTTTTGAGTGACACCTTATCAACATTAAATAGTGTTTTGGGGCATCATTGGCACTTACAGCCGTCCATCTCTGGGCGCACTGTAGTCCTGTTTTTCTCTTCATGTATTGCAGTCTTATTTTCTTCCGCATGTTCAGGGCATCGCGAATGCCATTTTTCAGCACGATAACGCCTGGCAACACCTGCCTGAGGCGTCCTGAATTCATTGTAAGGTGCACAGATAATAAATTGGCTAGCTAGACTCACCTCCTTTTGTCATTCGAACATTTGTGGGACTTTATTGGACATCAACTGAGTATCCGCCAAGAAATGAAGACTTATTAATGCATCCACAACTTTTGATGCATGACACTGTATGACACCGTATTATATCCACAACACGTGGTGCTTGACATACATCGTAGGACATGAGTCCGATGCAAAGACATATTCAAGAAATATGGCTTATTAGTTCGATGCAATGACATATTCAAGAATGTGCTGCTTAAAATGGAGTGATAACGTCTTATTAATGCCTTATATACCTAAGAGTCTTATCACTGCACATCTTTGAAAATTAAGTAATTTTCAACGCTTAATTATTTATGTTGCTGTTGTTGTTGTTGTTGTTGCTTATGCTTACTTGTCTGTCGTGGTCAGCCCAAGCCCAGGAAATTCCTCGTGGCAAAGAGCGCTAGATTATTCCTGTCTTTGGCAACAGCCTTGAGCACCTAACAGCTTGTAAGATCTGTCTGCTTTACTCTACATAAACTACTTCTAGATCCTACAATGAACCTGGTGAATTCTCGCACAGAAGTGAATAAACACCAGCACAGAAGAAGGGTGAAAAGTAACCCTTTATTAAATCAAAGTTTAACAGAAGGGCACGATTCTTATGCGTTACAAAACACCATCAACTTGCGGTGGAAAGCTTAAATGTAGAATATATTTCAAGTATAGAATAGTGCTGGATTAGCACGTTAATTTACACCTAACAGGTTGAATCTCAAAGCCTAACAGGCGCGACGAAAGGCCATTTCGGATCATCGTAACAGCAAGGTAGCAACGAAACGTGCACTGGCTAACGAAAACGCGCTCTGAATAACTTAAGAGTTTTAACCGTTTAAATACTAACTTCATTTAAATTTAAATTTACATCCTGGCGAGAAAATACAAGGGGAAGTTGAGATGTTCAGGAAAGGTATCAAAGTTAAAATAAATTTGTTGTGTAAAATAAAAGAAACCTTAGAAGGTGACAGTGCGATTTGCCTCAGTTCCGCCCCCAATTTTGATGGAGAGCAACCCGGAGGAGACGGGTGTGAGGGTCTCTCACCTCTCAGCATATTTAAAGTGCCGCCACGCCAACCGACACTATACATTTACAAACATCCATGTCTTCTCCGGGATTCGAGCCCAGCACCTTCGGCATGGTAATCAGTGACGCTAACCATTATATCGGTTGGGCGACTTAGATATCTATTTATATAGGAAGTGTCGTCTTCTCAAAAAATGTTTTTCATTACATGCAACCTTTCTCTATCAGGTAGTGTATCGTTTGCAAGTGCAAAATTCTGTTCTGAGGAAAATTTTAAACTTCTGTTTTGAGGAAATTTTAAAACTAGCTTCTGTTCTGAAGCACACCTAAGTATCAAATAGACTTCTAATATATGGCTCACAATGAATTCACAAATTTTAGCTTACAGTTAAACACATAATTTCGAATTTACAGAGAAAGTCTATTCACGGTTTATTTCCTTTGTATATACAGAAGAAAAAGATAATAGTTTGAAGTCAGATATTCTTCTCTAAAACCAATAGTAAATTTTGGAAAGAAACCACGATTCTCGAAACTATTCTTTTTGTGTTCCTATTTGAGAAGCTTGTCTGGTTTATTTATTTGCACAATGAATTTGTGCTCTGTAATTCGAAGAATGAATGTACTTTGAAAGATGGATGATTAAAATTTGTAGTCTGAAGTTTAGACTATTATTAGGCATATTTAGTGAATGAATGTGATGGCTTTATTTCTCAAATAGATTTCTGTGGAACAGTTCAGACGGCAAGTTATATAGAAAAAAAAGTATTTTTTTTTCTACCAGATGAAGTCTTTATATTGATATGTTAGTTATTCTACCGACTGAAAAGTTTCTATTTTAAATTAATTTCCGCAATTTACAGCACTTTCTAGTTTATTTCTATTTTAAACACAGTATAAAGCTTCAGCTTTAGAATAGAAATGAAGTCTCTTATTCTTTTTTCTAGTGGTTAAAAATTACTGTATAGTATACCTAAAATTACGAAATATGCTTCAAAAACATGTGAAATATTAATTTTATTGATTAAATTTTCTTACGGATTTAATATACTTTAAATATTCTCACTTTTAATGCTTTTTATATTTTTATTGCTTTCTCACTGCGTCTCAAATGTATCAAGAACTTGCGAAATTGTCGTAGGTTTAAGAAAACATTGTTGGCTTCGAGAAAAAAGATTACAGAGAAGCCATAAAGCAGATCTCTTGGAAAATGTAAAATTTACTGTCTATAATATTCAAATCTCTGATCTTATTTATAAATATAAGGAAGTTGTGCTCTTATTTACGGTAAGCAAGCTCTTGTAAATCTTTTGAAATTGTTAATGATTCAGAAACCTGAGATAGTTAGGTAATTATTTAAAGCAGTATCCTTATTAATCCACACGCCTGATTATTTTATGTTACTTAGAGTATCAGACATAGAGATTCTTCTTAGATTAGGCGAATGCAAAGCACGCGGCGGCTATATACCTAAGGGGAGGAATGCGTTTGTGGATGACGTTTTTGATGATGGTAAATTGGCTCGTATTCACTTACATATTGAAACTCTGAAAACATCTAAGCAACCAGCCTTTCAGCGGGACTTTAATCCTGATCAAACTGCGAATGTTCAGTGGTTTAATCCATTCGGTCACCGGATGCTTAAGACGTAGATACTTAAGTTAATTTCGGATGTTTTGTATTACTGAATTTTGGTCTTATAATTTTCAGTGTTTGCAATTTCATTAATAAAAGTAACCAAAACAATACTGTTCGATTAACTTTGATTAAAGTACTTTTCTAAGCGAAACATATTGCCGTTTAAGCTGAACGTTACAAACTACGAATCAGTCTTACAAGTGAATTAGAACTTTCTAATTCTAGTGAATTAGAGCTTTCTAAATATTTCTAAAATGCAGAGCATTAGAGTTTTAGTTTTCCACTCAATTTTAGTATCTACTTTTAAAAAATTTTTTAAAAATGAATATTTTCTAAATATTTCTACAATTCTCTTCAGTTCACTTGATATATGTCTTTCATATGCAAGTAATTACTTTCATGCACGTAAGACGGCATTGAATGACGTTATTGTAATGTTTCCCTTTTGAAACTTGCTTCCCTTCATTGGTGAATAAATCTGTTATGCTTCTATGCTGAGGTAATCATTTTGTCTTCCCTTGAAATACTTTTCGAAATCCTTCCGAAAGACCTGTAACTTAAAATTTAATTAAAGTATCTTTATTCACAAATCCTTATTTTAAAATTCACAGTACTAAAAGACAATTTTCCCTCTGCCGTTTCCAAAGCAGTGTTTTAAATTTCTAAGCAACCGATCAAGGAAGATAATAGAATTTATCAGTCGAAAATACGGAAATTTATCTTCCTACATTCTCCAGATTTGATTCTGAAATCTAAACAATTTTCCGCAATTTTGCTTCCAGAGAGTTTCTGCTTGGTTGTTTCATAGGAATGAAACGCGACATGTTTACGCTTGCTCTAAAATTTGATGCTGTGAGGAAATAATATATTTTGTATTAATAAGAGTATTGCTTTTGTTTTATATGTATGTTTCACATCTCAAGCTAGATATTTCTCTTCAATCTTGTTAAATTGCGTCGTATCACATTAAATCTCATCATAAAATGTTTCGTATGGATCTTCCAAAACGGATTGTGTTTTACTATTTTAATGCAAAATCAAATGCTAAAACACGACAATCTCAAATAAGCATAGAGATTTTTAATGTTTGAAATATGTATTATAACATTACGCGATATGTTGATTAATAAGTTACAGAATGCAGTACATTTTATTTGTTACAGTATTACTTACAGTTATAATTTTGACAAATTTTTTCTATAGGAAACATTTTTACCTCCAAGTAAGGATTACAATTAAATCTCAACGCAAATGTATTTAATTAGCAGTAAAATATTTGAATCCGAACTCTTATTTTTATTTTTTAACATATTTAGTCATTTATTTGGAAAATGTTTTATCAATTTCTATTTTACATTCAGACAGTATCTGAGAAATGAGAATAGTACTTCCACACCAAATTTTCATTTAAGGAACATTTAAAAAATTAAAGTAAAAGTAATTCCAAACAATTTAATTAATACAATTAAACATGTTTCATTAAGAATGAAAAAATATTAACCCTTAAGAGGTTCATTAAATAATAACAACGGGGGGGGGCATACCACTAACGTCCTAAATAATATTTAGCGTTATCTACGACAAGTCCTAACTAGCATTTTACGTAAACAAAAGTTTTCCCAAAAATCTGATGTATACATCACATGACTTCCTTGTACGGAATATTATATTATACGCATTTTTACTGCATTTCATTTAAACTTATTTCCCTAAATTTCATCAGAGATATATTTCTCACTCGATTAATTCAGTTCTCACTTCGCGAAAAGGCAAAAATGCATAAAACCTCAAAATATCTTTATTAAAAATTGAAAAATACAAAAAGAAAAAAATAATCTGAGTTTTCTGATTTTATATTACGCCCAAAGGGCCTTCCTTAACGTTTTCTGGGTTACCTTTACTTGCCAAATGTCATGTTCTTCGCACTTATATCATAAAATTCAATTCAACAGCAATATCACAAAAAAAAAATCTGAAAGGTTTCAGATTTTAAATTATGTCCAATGGGGCATTTTATGTGTTACCTTTATTTATTAAATATCATGTTCTCCGCACTTAAACCACAAAATTCAGTTCAAGAGCAATATCGCAAAATAATTTTAAAATGTGCATATCTTTATAATTTCCGATACATAGTCTCGCGCACTGGAGACAAAAATGTTTCTTCGTACAGTGTTGCCATTGATCGCTTTGAAATCGTTGACTTTGCTAATTAAAAATTCATTAAAGTTTTAGAAAATGTTAAATCGATAATAAAACAAATTTCAAATTTCAAATTTGGGCTTCCAGATTCGGGTGAAAAGGTTCAATAATCAAAATTTCATGTCTCTAGGTAACGCTGTTTTATCACAACGCGAGAAACAGGTATACATTTATGCAAATACTTCATTATTTAATTCTTTAAATATAATACATGGCGATAATATTTGGTGGCAACAATTTGAAAAGTGAAACAAAGCTTGTAATGAATCAACGCAAAATGAGAAAATGAAATCCTTTTGGGCAAATTGCCAGTTTGGGCCAAAAATTATCTGACTAAAGAATCAACCGCATTCTCGCATGAAGGTCATGTTGCCCAAGTGTTTCTTATTTATTCACAACACATCTCATACATAAGCATATTAGACTGAAATATAAGCCAAACAAAATTAATCAGATAATTTGAGAAACTAATAAAGAGTAAACTAATCTAGTAAGCAAAAAATATGCGTTACATTCCGAATTTTAAACATTTGCTTACATAAACATTTATGGCAAAGCCTGCTGTAAAAACGGTATCAAAGAATTGCAAACACACGATCCTCAGGGATCACATAAGCATTTTATTCCCAACAGTTTCAAAAGTGAATCGACGCAAAACACCAAAATGAAATTAATAGCCCTTCTGGGCGAATTGCCGCTTTGGGCTAACGCAAAAACAAGTAATTCGGCCAGCGGGTAAGAAGGCAGCTTTTTCGGTGCACAAAACTAAAAGTTTCTTTTGGTCTCACTCGACAGAAAGGCACTGAAGCTCCAGAAGTTGATTCAACGCTATGCTAAGTTTCAAATGTAAACAAATATGGCTGGTACGGTAAAAATTCAGGCTAAGCCGTACTTAAACAACATTTAAATTATTGATAATTCTACAACTCTTACTTGCAGATTAATTACAGGGATAAAGACCTTAACCAGAACATAAGAACAACATAACTTAATCATTCATTTTTAAAGCAAAAGCATGTGCAATTTACCAACATATATGAAATAAAACGTTCTGAAGCTACTCGTTTTCGTGTTATGAGATATACATACATGCATAGGTACGTACGTACAGATGTCAGGAAAAAATCTCTTCTAAATCCATTGAAATCCCTTTTGAAACAATTTTTGGGAAAAAAGAGTCCTTAATTCTGTCCTTACGTACAGATGGCTCGCAAAAACATTGTTAATTTGCATTCGATAGCGGTCAAAATAGATATAAATAGACAATATGATACCCGAAATACAGTACTTCCTTTACTTCGTGCAAGGAAGTAAAAATGAAAAAAAGTGCTGATTTTTTTTCTTTTTCACAATTCTTAAATTATTTAAAATTTAAAATATTTAAAATAATTTTTTTATTTTTATATTTGCATTATTTATTTAATATTATTGAAATATTTGATTTTTAAAGCTTACATTTTTTGTACTGTTTATATATGTATATATATATAAATAGTACTGTTATATTTTTGTACTGTTTATATATTACCACTGATCAGCAGTTTATCATATAAACTGCTGATCAGTGGTAATTCGACCCAGGTTCAAATTTAATAGAACGGTCTAGCTGTGTGGGCATTTTCTTGAATTCTGCCATTCTTAACGTGAATACGAGCCAGTTTCCTTTAGAATGTTATTCCGCAAAGGCATCTCTATCTTTTAGTAACTAGGCATTAATGTATTTTACCGTAATCTAACAAATTTAAATTCAAATCTCTGTAATAATGTATGAGGTATATCTTGCAGAAAAAGTATGTCATCTTCTCTTGCACTATCATCAGTCTTACTCTAATCATAATCATTACGAATAAAAACAAATAAAATATCGACAAAAATATCAACAAATAAAATGTAAATAAAATTTTCCTCTAACAATATATTTTTACTCCATATGAGCCATTTAAATGCGGACTGGAATATATTATTTGAATAACGAAGAAGCACTCGTGCGTTTTCTTACTAAAAAAAAGGAAGCCTTTGGGAGAACTTCTAAAAGAAACTTGTATTCACGTTATATATGAAGCTTTGAAAGTAATCAGCCCGGTTGCTGATATTCCAACGTGGGTCTAACTACCAATATTCAGCGTATCTATTGCTCGCCCTCTGACATGCATGTACGTGTGCCATCAAGAATGCCCAAACTCTGCAAGCAAACAGATTCCTCACTCGGAATACATAAAAATGTCAAAAAGAAATGAGTCTGTATGACATACAATTTTCGAGATAAATGCGAAAGAAAAGAATGTCATCATATTCAAAGCAAGGAAAATTATCTGGTGCAATTATTTACTTGGAACTATCGGAGTTTTTGCGCAGTATGGCTAGTATGTTGCTCAAGTTTCTTAATATAAGAAATCTAAGTCAATCTTCTATCCCACGTAAGGCGTGAGTGTTTTAATTGTTTGACGGTGCGGTTGTTGATCGTGACATCTGGATTAACGTTGCTCTTAACTAACATTTTTGGAATTATAACAGCCTTGGATTTGCCTTTGAGATGGTCAGTTCCAAAGCACTGCAGAAATAGCAGAACTGTTGACGAGTTTGAGTTCTGTGTATCTTCAGCTCGTTTCTGTATTTCCAATGGACTATGAAGGCGGCACAATCTACGAGTATGTAACATGTGCGTACTCTCGGCAAGTAGCAGTTAATATGTTATTGAAAGTCAATTTTCATAAGATTGGAAGCAGATGATCTTTGTGGGCTTCCTCTGTCTGTTTTCATTGTGTGATGCCACTCATTGTTATGTTATTGTTATGTCTATACGAAATACATTTTCACTATGCTATTGAAACGTAAGAGCATCCGCGATGGATGAATAAACAGACCAGCGGTCTTTTAAATATTTATTTTAAAACTTAATAAAGATTTGTTGAGTAATAAAAAGTAAATCAACAATACCGTACAGCCATACATACAAAAACTAACGCTTGATGCGGCTCTGAACAGTCGCGTGGCCCGACGTACCTACAGCGTCATCTAATCAAAAGTATCTCACTAAAAACCTCTTTCTTCCTTTTACATTAAATTCGGAAGGAAATCGCACGGAGGGTATCCTTACGAGTTTCTTCTGTAAAAATTACTTTCCGGTCATTTAGCGGACACTGGGTGATATAGTTCGACCGTCTCAAACGCAACTTGGCTGGCATTCTGCCAAAACACATAGACACGTCCAAAACGGGTGTTATTACTTGCTGCGACGTGAAAGTCTTCTCTTCTCCGGAAAGAGGAAGGAAAGAAAGTCCCCATCCTTCCACCCTATTTTGAGAATGATTTGGTCCGAATGGCGCATGCGTGTTTGCGCTCATGGTCGCGGATAAGGCGGTCGAACTATAGTTCTTGCGGAACCCACACAAGAGGTGCCTTCAATACGCTTCCGTAGTTAATTTACCTGAAGATTAGTTCTCTTGAAAACAGAAAGTCTTCTAATTTAAAACGGACAATTCCTCAGCTGAGGAACGTTACATTATGCACGCGCACTATCACTATGCTAGTTACTCGTCCCAGCCTTTTAAATACGATTCAAACGACGGTTTGACATCATTCCACGAAGCGCGCATGCATGAGTCCGTATGCGTGAAATTGTTTGAACATCTTCCTACGTAAACATATGTAAATACCGATGTTCATTGTTCCAATTATTTTTTTCTTTAATCGGATATGATGTCATACGTTTCTTTCACATTTTCTCGAAACCTAGGGGTCGTACCTTTACAATTTTCAAGGCAATTTTTATGTATTCCAAACAAGAATCAGACCGGGCAGAGTTTAGGAATCTTGATGAGACACCTTGTATTCAAATTTGGACTATGCCCCTTTTTGCAAAGCTTCATACTGTTCAATGTCGGAAAATAAATTTGAGGTATTACTTCATTTTAGGCTTTTTATTGCTGATTGGTCCATTTAGTATTTAATTTACTTGATTAGACTCGTTATTCAATATAGCAAATCGCCGATGAAAATATCATTCTTGCAATATGTGCCTCAGGGGAATTTGAATTTAAAGACTTTTGAAAAGTGAAATAAGCTTTTATTTACCTAAACATAAATTAAACTGACAAGTACCCATTTACACCAGTATTTTTAATTTTTTCAAAAGCTATTTTCAGTATTTTCTATTTCTAAGGAATAGGGGGAGCGCCACTTGTTTGATAATTTTGGAATAGAGCGACACAAATAAATTTTTTAATTTTTTTGCAAGGAACAGAAATGGAATCAGGCATTTACTGACTTGAAGTGAATCCAAAAGTTAAAACTTTAATGTTAAGAATGACATATTTCCTAAACTCTCAATAACATATGAGTTATACAAGCAGCGTAATGTTAAAGTATGACGTAAATAAAGGAGTAGTATAAAATCTCCTAAAAATTTTTACTCTTCATTCAAATGCTTCAGGAATCATCGAATTCAAAAGTATTACGTTAAAGGTTTTTTTAGTTTATTTATTCCGGCTGCCAGAATTATTCGAGTAGTGCAGCTATCAATGTTTTGCGCAATGGAATTCTTCTGGGTATGTTTTGAACCATCTGAAATTCTTTTGACGTTTTACATAAGCTATATTTCGTTAGATGATGCCAGATTTCTAAAGAAATGGATTTAGGCATGAGGATTTAAAACCAGTGTTTTATATAAAATAACACTTCAGTCCTTTCTATGTTCTGAGTTTATTTTCGAACACTTGGTTTGACAGATGCCATTTACATTTTGGGTTTTGGGAAATTGGTTCAAAAGGCGAAACAAACAGATTTCTTGTCTGAAATGCACATACGCTCAGTTTCCTAAGTTATACTAAAGAAAGAAAGAAATAGTGCTTTTGTAATTTAAAAGTCTCACTATTAAATTACAAAAACATCATTTCTTTATACATACATATATATATATATATATATATAAATATATATTCATAATGAAAGTAATTAAAAGTAAATTAATAAGCCAAAGACTTGCGCTAAAGCTGCAAAGTAATAAAGCAATAATTCACAATAAATTATAATAAGGAAACTCTCTATATAACATCTCCTAGCAACAGAAATTCAGTTTAAAAACATCATTGAGATGGTATTTTTCAGAATTTAAAAAAATTTAAAAAATTAATAGAATTTTGTTATCCTTGCTTTAAACACAGTTAAAGAAAAACTTAAATAGCAAAAATACCAAAATCAAAAGTAAAACTTATTTAAGTATTGAAAAACCAGTTACCGTTATTGATAGCAGATTAATCAATCGACTTATCAAGGGGATAAACCAATCTACGATCAATTAACAGCATATTCATATGTGACTGGTATCTGTAAGATCACATATGGAAGACATTTTGAAATTTTATACATCTAAAATATTTAAAGTGATTAAATATTTTATTGCGCAGTTATTTCTGAAATGTTTATTGATCTTGCTTCATATCATACTCCAAGAAAATTGCTCTTAACTGTGGCGTTTGGTTTCTGTAAATAACTCTTAATCCTATCATTAAAACCAATTTCTGTTATTCAATGACCGCAGCTTCATTTGCTGAGGCGTTATATCTAAAATAGGCATAAATCATAAAAATATAAAATATTTTCTTTGGCCGGAATCTTCACGTGGTAATTTTTAATACCTTTTTTTGGTTGTTGTTGTTTGCATTTGGTCTGCTCCTAATTGAATATGGGATGGATTTTTAACGTCATATTTTAATTTGTGTTGCATATACACGTATGTGAAGTCCTGCGGACTTTTGATGATAAATATCAATGAAGCAATACAAAAACATAAGAAAATTTCACTGAATCACATCAGCACCATTTTGTTCTGTACCTTTTTGCCGGTAGCTAAAAATTTTCTTTTTTTGAAAAATCATTAGATTTATTTACAAAAAATTTATCAAAAGGTTGTTCCACTGTCTCTGAGGAAGTCGTTCAAAGAATTTTGCCTTGAGCTGAAGAGAGGAAAATCCTAGAGGATATAGTGTGATGAATGTGGGTAATGATAAAAAACATCCGCCCAGACAGTATAGTAAGGGAAGCCTTGTGCGAGTCTGGGTTCGAATCTCGGAGAAGACATGGCCGTAACTGTCCGTCCCTTCATAGGAGACAAAGGTGACTCACCTATTATGTGCCTCCATAAAAGTGACCACCACTTCTGGCCTTAGTAGTGACCAAGCCGAAGTCAGCTAAGGACCCGCCATTGGAACAAAAAAAAATGATAAAAAACATTTCAGCCGAACTCACTAAGCTTTTGTCTGGCATTCATCGAAATGTGGGGCCGAGCGTTGTCACGTGAAAAAATATCTCAAAGATAGGTCATTTTTGGGTGCTTTGGTTTGATTCCTGTTTTTAAAACTGCCGTTTGAGAATAACAGTTTTCAAAATTCATTGTCTGTTTGGTAGCAACAATTCATAATATTTACATCCTTTGCAGTCCTTCAATAGACAAAGTATTAATTTTTTGGGATACAGGCCACCTTTCGGTGTTATTAAATGAGTTTCTTTTGGCTTTCCTCCATGAAATTTTCCTGTAGGTAGCTAGATAGGAATAAGTGTAGAGGGCACCAAATATTTACCATAAGTGAGTGGGTCTTGACTTCATATGCTACTTATCCTCACACACTACATATCCAGATGACCAGCATTCTTTCAGAAAACAAAATATTCATACAGTATTCACTGTCATAAAATTTAGTCACAAGAAATGAATACAGTCAAAGACGGTCATGAAAATTAATTTCATAATAATTTATGGTAATTAACTTACGCTGCCAAGTTCTTAGCCTCTAGCAGCTAGGAAATCCATATCTTTCACAATTTTGTTTCTTGTATATTTTTTATTGTAAATCATAAAAAAGATAGAAGTTCCTGCAGCTAGGTTTTTTTAAATGTAATGACATTAATAGACATCAAAACAAGTGCTCTGTTTCACACTTTTCTTCACATACACAAGAATACATACATGATATATTTATTGCTTAGAAAATCGTGGGATAGGAGCCATACTCAGTGATGAATCATGTTATTTGTTTGGCTGTATATGGATTATCTGCAAATACAATACATTTTGCATGAGAAGGCCACTGATATTGAATTATTTTGTTGTATGTAACATTCTAAAAATCCGCTCTTAATCAAGAGACCTGTGGACATCCTCTTTTTTGTAATCTCTCCATAATTTTATCATTTGAAATAATGTTTTGGGAGAAGTAGCTTTGAAATACTTTTATATGATCTTAGAGCATTTAATTTCTTTGAGTGTGGCCTCAGGCTTCCATAGGGAGTCAAAGACCCTTTTGAGGTTTCAACACGCTAATACTGAATGACATCATCGGCTTTGTTATTAACAACTTGTTTAATAGCTTCATCTGTTACGTTTATGGTGCTTTTACGTCTTGTAAATCCAAACTGAAGACTAGTCATGTTATGCACGACTATTTGGTGATGTCTAAGACGACTTGCTGTGCCTCTTTCCAGAACCTTTCCCAGTGCGGGTACAAGTTCTATTAGTTTATATGATGATGGAGTAGAAGGATTTTGCCCTTTTTTACTGAACAAGACTATTTTCCCTATTGTGAAGCATTTAGGGAATGTCTTGAATTCAAGGCATTTGTTAAAGAGTTCTAAAATTTATCGAGGAAAGTACCAATGGATAATTTTTATCATTTTATTGTCAGTGCCGTCAAGGCCGAGAGCATATTTTGGAGAAATTGCTTTTTATGGTTTTTGTTATTTGAAACTTTGTAGCTGAAAAGTCATTTTTGATGCATGGAGACGAGCAGTGTTATCTTCTTTGTCTCTGTTTTGGAGTATCTTCTTCTAAACAATTTCCTAGAAGTACTGCATCCATTATTTTTCCAATATTCTATTTTAGATAAATAATATATATTGTATTTTAAGTTATGATATGAGGAAGTTTATAGACTTTGCTTGTGCAAATTTCATAAAATAGCCCATATGGATTTTTTCCGTTTGAAACAAATTTCTTCCAACAGTTGAATTTTGCTTTTCTTACAGGTTTCTTGTTTATTATTTCGAAAATACCTGATATTCTACATATCTTTCTTTTTCCGGTATGGGCTTTTTTATTTTCTTTTTAATTCCCTTATTTTATTCCTTCCGCTTTTAAGTTTTTACTAAATTGATTAACTTCATAAATGTCAGTAGGATTTTTAACTTTAAATGTTTTCCACAATGTTTTTGAACGGCGGTAAGAATTTTTAATGCTAAGTCACCTGTTCCTAATTGATTCTTTGTTTCTTCAATTTTCTTATTACTGCATTTACTTCTGGAGTGATTTATGTATTAAATATTTCGATTCTATTGCTCATTGTTTAGACTCGCTTAGATGTTATTGTTTCTATTCGCGAGTTTATATCAAAATATATAATTTTATGATCTGAATGTGTGTGTGTGTATATACATTGTGTGAAGGCCCCACTCTATTTCCCGGCTCTTTGAGCTCAGAATTTTTATTCCTGTATGTTTGTAAATTAGACATTTGTTGGTCTTAAAGTGGTTGAATAATATTGTCTTATGTTCCGGTTAAGGTTTTTATGCCTTTAGTTAATTTGTATGCAATAGTTGTAGAATTATCGACATTTAAAAGTGATGCTAGGTCTAATGAGACCTCCATTTGTTTACATTTGAAACTCTTAGTAAAATAGTGAGATAAGTCAGTTTGGAGTTTTTATGAGTTTTTGCCTTGCCCTAAAGTGAGAACTGAATTCACTGAATGAAGAATATATTTCTAATGAAATTAGAGGAAATAAATTTATATGAAGAACTGGAAAAAAATGTGTATAACCTAACAGGCCTTACAAGGAAATCATGTGGTGTCTACATCAGATATTTTGTTTTAAGTAGCTTTATACATTTACCAAAGATGACATTAATAAATTTTACTTTTTCCCTAGAGAAGTCAATATTGCATTTATTGCGGGTAATTCAGATAGGTCTTAATTCGATGTTTCTTGGATACTCTTCTGTTATCGGGACCTGATTCATAAATGTACGTAGGTGTGTGCGTATAATTTTCATGATAATTTCTGGAGCATCTACAGAATAAATATCTGAATTTCTCGATGCTAATCTAGAGATGCTCCTTTTGTTCATTATATTTCCTTTAATTTAATTCTACAATATAAAAAATAAAAGCAGGTAATATTGAATATTAATAATCTGTTGAAATTCATGAGTTGAGATGTAACTACTGAATTCAATTTATTTGACATTTATTGAATTTTTTTGACATTGCTGCAAGCATATGAATCATGTTCAATTTGCCATATTACTTCATGCGCTATTTTAACAATTGAAATTCTCATAATGGTGATATTTCTCAATAAAAAATATGTAGAAATTAAGATTGAAATTTTTGTAATTAGGCTATTGTAAATTTTTTTTAAAAAATTCTTAATTTGTGCCGAATAAAAGTTCCTACCTTACCTTTAGCCTATTGATTCATTGTTGTTAAATGTTTTAATTTTCAGACTTTGTAAACTTTTGGTCCTCATTTCTTCATGATGCAACTGTTGCACAGTAACAATTTTAGCCCATTTTTCCTAAAGAATCACATACACGAGCATGTTCGTTCTTCTCTGTAAAAGTACGCTAAATTCACACACCGTAGAAGCTTGCCTACCTATTCTTCAAATGATCATGTTCTGTACGTTTTGGGCACATAGACTGTCGAATAGTTGCTGAAATGTGTAACGTGAATTTAAGCAGTAGATTTTTTTTAAAATGCCCTTCTATGTATGGATGGTCATTCAAAGCGAGTATCATATTCAAAGCTGAAATTGTTACTTAAATTTTGCAAACCACCTTCGAATTGTGTCATCAGAAATAGCACTTTGTTCACATACATCACATATGTTACGAGTAGTCGGATTAGCATTTTTTTCTTTCTCGGATTTTCCATTCCAGTGAGTTGAAGCAAAAATTATGCCACAACACGTGCTAGAATTAAGCAAGAGCAGAAAAGATCGTATTTACACATCCGCTTCGATCAGCATCACCCTTTATGAGCAGTAACAAAATAATTAGAAGGAAAAACGGGAGTCATCTAGACGGTATAGTGGTTAGAAGAGCCTAGTGCGGTACCGAAAGGCCAAGTTTCGAATCCCGGAGAATGCATGGATGGTTGTAAATGTACAGCATCCGTGCAGCATGAGGGCGAGCCGAAAATCCTCTCGAGAGGTTGCGGTAGGCGAAGAGGGGTAGGAGACCCTCGGACCCTTTACCCTGGGGTGCATTCCATCAAAATTAGGGGCAGTACTGAGCGTCGTCGTATTGCCACCTGTATGGTGCTCAAGGCTTTTGCCAACGACAAGTGCAGTCTTGCACTCCTGGCCACAATGATTTCGTAGGCTAGTTTTAATTTTAATATCAGATAGGTGAGGTAAGTTACGACACAACACAGAAAAAAAAAACGGTTCTATTTGAAAACGGGTAAAACTTTCGGATGATTCAATATATATTTCAGAAATTTAAAAGTAAGTTAATATCTCTGTCATAAAGGTTTCTACTAGAAGTTCAAGTACACATAATTTCAATAAAATGAAGTACAGGTTGAAACGGAAAGTGCAATGTACGATAAGTTCTTGTTAAAAGAACACGAATAGTTACACTTCTCCTATTTCTAAGGAAACACGAAGTTTTTAATTAAAAATAGCCAAAAAATAAAGATATTAATAATATTTATTGATATTTGCATCAAAAATTATGTAATATATTTTTCACTTGATCATATTACATGAAAATAAAGTAAAGCGGATTTGAGCTCAGAACCGAATTTAAACTAAACTAATTCTGATCTGAAGAATGAAAACTAGTGTTCAATAATTATTCTTGCAGAAATGTTATTAGGATATAGAGTATATGTATAAAAGCTGTGGCATTATAAAGTCGTATTTATTTGCTTGGAATCATATGGGAATGATTGGTTTTTGAATTGGTCTTCGGTCTTATGAATGATTCAAGTTTTATGTCAAGCATTAAAGCCAATTTCATTCTACTGAAGAATTCTTTTCGAAACTTAATATGAAGAAAACTTTTCAAATCCTGTTCTGAATGTTGCTTCCCAGAGTGAAATAACGATGAATTTATTCAAAGAAAGAAACAGAATCAAAATCTAGGCCCACAGTGAGTACTTTTGTTAATAATTGAAAACGGCATAGCTGAATATAAAATCGTATTTGATGTACCAGAAACTACTTTCTTCAGAATCCAGTTCTGAAAACTTGAGTTTTTAAATCTCGCATGAACTTTGAAGATATCTTTTTAGAAATAAATATCGAAGAGATTATCTTCATGCTTGAACGAGAGCTGCCATAACGTTAAAGTTCTTCCATTCCTTTAACAACATCAGTATAAATAAGATATCAGGGAGAGAGCAATTATAAACTCTATTCGGAGAATCGAATAGAAGTCTAAATGACTGCTTGTTTGCTTTTCTGCATGTTTCATATTCAAGAGTTCATTTTACAGTAGTCTTTTGTTTCAAGTTCCCCTCAGGCAGGTTTTGCAACGGGGAGACTTCATCTATAAACTGCCATGATCAATCAATCACATGTCCAATTGAGTGTATTAAATATTAAAATCACCTATTAACACCTCTAATAAAGTTCCCACCTTTGGACGTATTAAATGTATGGAACTTTTGGGATTTTTTTTCTGTGAGACCATTTAACATCCTCAACAAACGCATTTCTAGCTTTAGATAAGAGCTGCGATATACTGATTTGACTGATGATGATGGTAATAAGTAGCTGTACATTCATCATTTTTTCAGTCTTTTACTAATAGCAAAAGATATTTTTTACGTACCAAATAAATATTTTAACTTGTATACTGCACTCACGTTTGTGAAAATTGCAACACCATGAAGGACTTACGCGAGTGAGCTGAAATTTTCAGGAAATGCAAAGTAGCGCATGATATGCAAATGATTAGAATTGCAAATCCGTAGCGCATGCGTATGCTGAGCAGCGCCCTCTGAACGGCTGATGGATCCGAATAAATAGACGGCTGAAGCGAGGCGTGTATGGTTATCGGTGGTTATCTGCTAGTGGTAAACGTTAACTCAATCTGTACTTATGCCTCGTCGACGAAAGAGAGCGAGATTTGAACAACTTACAGAGTTTGAACGAGGGAGAATCATCGGCCTTCGTGAAGCTGGATTGTCGTATCGTGCAGTAGCCTCTCGTGTGCAGCGTAACAGCAGCACAGTGATGCGCGTTTGGAAGCAGTGGACGGACGAGTGTCGGACAACTCGGAAATCCGGGAGTGGACCCCGAAATGTGACGTCAGCTCGCGATGATAGACACCTGGTCCGCATGGCGCGGACGGACCGTACAGCTTCCTCTAGACAATTGGCAGCACTGTGGTCAATAGCTACAGGTGTTTCATTGTGTGCTTCATCAATTCGTAGACGTCTGCTGCAGTGTGGACTGCGCGCACGGACTCCTTTATACAGGATCCCCCTAACGCACGACCATCGCCGCCTGCGGCTACAATGGGCCAATCAGCATAGAGACTGGCGTGCTGATTGGCAGCATGTCGTGTTTTCTGACGAATCCCGCTTTAATTTGTGGTACCATGATGGCCGCATTCGTGTCAGACGCTATGCCGGTGAACGCCACCTTCCGGAGTGCATTATCGAACGCCACAGTGGACGAACACCCGGAGTTATGGTCTGGGGCGCCATAGCATATCATAGACGATCTCAATTGCTACGAATTGTGGGCAATCTGAACAGCAACCGGTATATCCGTGAAGTTCTACAGCCCGAAGCTGTTCCCTTCCTTCAAAGCTTGCCAGGCGCTGTATTTCAACAGGACAATGCCCGCCCTCATACTGCTCGGATTGTTAAATCCTTCTTTGCAGCGCAGCAGGTACAGCTTCTTCCTTGGCCTGCGTGTTCCTCGGATATGTCGCCAATTGAACATGTGTGGGATGTCATTGGTCGGCGTCTTGCTCGTGATCCTCGTCCTGTTGCGTCTGCAGACGAACTTTGGGTACGCGTACAAACGATATGGAATGCTCTTCCTCAGTCAGACATTCAAACTTTGTTTGACTCCATGCCACGTCGTGTAGCAGCACTTATTGCGGCGCGTGGTGCCCACACAAAATACTGATTCTGATCTCTTGTTCTTGTTTGTTTGCTTTGAACATTTAATCATTTATTTGTACCACTACCACTCAACTGTGTATTAAATTGCATTCAATTATGACGATTCCTTCTTGGTGTTGCAATTTTCAAAACGTGAGTGTATTATATTTTAACTTTTTAACAAAAAACATAAAACATAGGAATTTTTTAAAATGTGGTATTTTTCAATCTCTGAGTTGTAAGGAAATTTTATTTAATCCTACAGCAGCACGTCAGAAATTAAATTTTGTAATTTGAAAACCATTCATAAGAATTACATGCAACAGGCACTGTTGTCTTACAAAATTTGCTGTATACAAATTCACTTGAATGCGTATGTTAATAGTCAAAACTACTTCTCATCATACACACATATATATGTATTACTTTCGTTTGAGTATTTTACAAAAAAATATAATGCTAAAAGCAAATGGGGACATTAAATCATTTTCAAAAATAAGAATAATAATAACGTACAAAGACAGATTCTCTAGCATTTCACAAATACAAATATCAAAATTCAGAAAATTTCACCAAATACAAGTACAAATTTCAAAATACAAAAAAATTGCAATAATTAATGTGAACTCTCTCTAACAATCCACTTGAATTAGGATTTTTACCAAACATTGCATAGAACTTTGTCTAAGCTTCTCGTCAGTCTAAGCTTCATTTCAGACAGGAACAAGAACTTCTTCGTCCACAGAATTCTATGGAATCGATGCCGGAAGCTACTTCTGAAACTTTTTGCTTAAAATAAGAATTTGAATCTAAGCACTATATCTATTTAAATTTGTCTACGTTCTGATATGGCGATTTGTTTGGACTTCTTTTCCTTTTTTGAGAGTAATGCATAACTTCCTTGCATAACATTGTAGAAGATCCTCCTAACCCTCTAATCGAAACCCAGAATGGACTCAATGAAAATTTTGGTATCGACTGAAACTTGAGTCATCTACGGATGGATACGTTTAAGATTTTCTACTTGAGTTCAATTAAGGCAGTTTTATATAATCTCTGATTACCTACCGAGCTCATCAGAATTTGCTTTTAAATGTATTAACAATCTTCAAATCCTCACAGCACTCGTTTATAGAAATGTGGAAAAATTCTTTTGTTGTGGGTTCGAATTCCAGTGCTTTTTTTATTACTTACTTATTATTTATTACATGCATATAGAGAAAGAGTGACCATCAAGTTGTTGAGAATTGAAATTACAACTACAGTGTGGGTGGTTACCTGGGCTATGACGTCATCTCACTTTCAATCTGCAACAATGGCATGGCAACTGGTCAGCA
>KK118332.1:171593-329183 GCA_000611955.2 Stegodyphus mimosarum | reverse complement strand
AACACCATATAAAAGGGTACTTTCAATATATTTCCAAACTGTTATACTAACAGACTTATAGCTACTTCATAATTAAACTGGATTCTATCAGTTCATGGTCCCTTCTCCACCTTCTTTAATTCCAGAAGGATTTCATTAATAGATACTTGCATCTGCGATAAATTGGGAGACGGTCCACATTATCTGTTTCAAGTGCCCAATAACAAAAGATTTTGACATTCTTCATTCACAAATAATTCCAAAATATGTAACTTTCCTTATGAAAAGAAAGGAACACAAAGGAAACATCATCAAAATAATTAGCATGCTAGCAAACATAAGCATATATTTAGGTCATCCCTGATGAGTAATTTTTCGATTTGAGGAAAATCCATTACGTCACCAGTTTTCGCTCCTTCGGATCTTTTGCAAGCACGTCAACGCATTAGCTTCCAATCACAAGACATCTTATAAGCTAGATTCTATGCAAGTCATCATCACAGCACGCCTTCCAACGTCATAAGCACATCAACTATCATGTGTAGTTTCAAAATATGTGCTAGATATTGATCGTGACTGTATTCTTTTGGATCCTGAAGAGTACGCAGGTCATTCTACTACAGTTTTATTTCAATGACCCAAACAATGTAATGCCAAGTAGTGTCACTGGGCTGATATGATCAAGGTGCTAGCAAGATTTACTGCAGTGTACAACTTGCACAGAAAAAAAATGTAGCAGTTTTATACCTTCCGTTCTACTGGGCCGATTGACGAAATTAAACTTGAGTTTTTTATGTCTTGAAAGAGCGTCTTAGGATATATATGAGATTTATATATAAGATCATTCTAATATAGTTCAAGTAGGCTCAGAAAATAGTATCATTTCCGAATCACTATTACTTATATTATCAGTATTACATTTACTACTCTATAATATGGGCTTTCAATTAGAGGGGTAAAATTTCATACCTTGAAGGAAGATACCTTTTGATACCTTGATTCATCGTACTTTGGTATACTGTAACAAAAGCCTCACAAAGAAAGCAGACTACCGACTGAATGAAGTTACGTGACGGAAAAGATTTGAAAAGCTAAACGGAATTATCATATAAGCATTAAAAAATGGAAAAATGTATAAATAAATAAATTAATAATATAGCTATAGGTGTTAAATGTAAGGGTAATTTATGTATTGATAAATGTAATTTATTTAAAGAAATGCACCTTAAACTTATATATGTCATTTTAGCTCAGGTTTGTACCTATAACATGAATACGACAAACTCTCTCAAATTAAAACATGCAACAATGTGTTTTTGAGAATATTAATGAACATCAGTATTAAATATTATTTCTGCAAGCCTACACGTAATTAACAGAAGAGCAGCAGTATCTGGAAGCATTGAGTAAGTATAAAACTAAAATAATTTAATTAAAACGTGTTAGAAGAGAATTCTAAGGACGGTGGGAAAAGATGAAGTCCCAAAAAGGCTCAAAACCATTCCTTTATAAAACTGTTAAATCATACATTATCTTTACTCAGCGGAGATAAATACATAATACTGGCAAATGAAAAATTTTATGTTTATAAGCATGGCAAATCTATTTGTGGTCTATTTATGTTAAAATTATGATATGTTTATGTTAAAAACCATTATAAAGTTAATATAACTATTATTTATATAGATGTGTTAACCTTAGGAGGATTTTTGAAAATCTTTCAAATGTATGCAAGTGAGGAAAAAAGGCTACTAAATTCAGACACGTATGCAAAGAATAAACGTACTGTGCTTTCTTTTACATTCAACTCTAGATGCTGTTGGAATTTATCTTAAATAGTGAATTAAATTAACCTTTTTTTATTACTTTTATGTTAAATGACTTAAGTATACAAAAACAACAAGCATGATTTGCTAAGAAAGTTATTCCGAATGCATAGAAACGAATTCACAAAGAAAGAAAAGATTACTGAATTCGGATTCAAACAAATTTAATTTCTTAACGTAATGAAATTAAGTAAATTCATTACATAAATTAAAGAAATTTGTTTCAAGGCAGGCTTTTAGGCAGCTTAATACTGTTAAAAATTCAAATGTTTGATAATGTACTAAATAAGTCGCATCACTGCTTGGTTTTTTAAATTTTTTCAACATGACTTGCGTGGTATTTATTTTGAAAACTCAGTAAGCATTAAAAAAAGTTTGCTTAAGAATCTAAAGTATTAAAACTTCCATAATGAATAAAATGATAAATCAGGAAAAATGCTCTTAGGGATTTCCAACATACTTTGCTTGCGGAAGTTTAAAAACTTCTGATACAAAACATTTTAAAAAAGAGTTTTTTTTAATTAAATGTAGGAAAGTACATATATAACTAATCTTAGAAAATATTACTTTCAAGATAAAACAATTTTTCAATTATGGCAGATATAATTACGTTAGCATACTTTACTTTAATATACTTATTCTGAAATTTAGTGTGTTTAAATTTTGCTAGAGTCAATTTAATGTATGAAAAGCCCGAAGACTAAAATGTATTAGATAAACATGAGCTGACGTGACTAAATAATTTTTTTTTGTTTCTCTTCTTTCTGTCACAACATACTTCTCTTTAATTTATTCAACACACAGGCATATTTTTATCCCGTTTTATTGAACGAAAGAGTCAGCTCAACAGTATATTTCACTACCTGCACTCCTTTCTAAGAATGAGAGGAAATGAATATCGGCATGCATAAACACTATTCCTGCCCAAATAAATACAAAAGAAATCAATTTTGCTATTCAACTCTTAAAACGTAAAAAATGTTTCCAAAGGTTGAAAACCTTGAAACAAAGATATGCATGAAACATAACAGATATTTATAAACGTTTCCGGTAAACAATCTAACGTATCTGCAAACATACATATGTATATGCTAGTCGGATATATAAAAATTCAAAATATCACATTTCCTATAAGAAATGCTTAAAGTATGCATAAGCAATGCTTATTTTTTATTTATTTTTGAGCAATGCGTTACCTTAAACTATCTTGTAAATTTACTGAGTTTAAGAAGAATATTTTAAAATAAGAATCCCATAGCTTAAATTCCTTACTTTTAAAAAAATGGATATATAATCAGAAAGTAAGTTTACCACTAAATGAATCCTTTACTTTCCTTTTCTATAAATTTATTGTTTTAGCTTCACGGATATATTAAAGCATTTTAGATTTCAAAGTGCACACAACATTTATAAATATTTCAGCCCTAAACTTCTCGTAATCGAACTTTCAACGAACTCTGAAAATCGAATTACGAAATGCAATAGAATTTTAGTTACTCGATTGTAATTAGAAATTCGAATTAAGGTTTCCTGACGAACTTAGAATTCCTCATGTATCATATTTACAGAATATTTTCCCTTTAAAAACTACGACTACTTTAAAATAAAAATATTAGTTTATAACCCTCTTTTATATAATTCTTCACCTTTCAGTGAGATAGATGCAGGAATATTAATTTTAAACAAACTGCACTACAAGTTATGAAGTATGAAATTGAAATGAAAATTTTATACGCTATTTATACCTTGTTTAAAGGTTAATTAATGCATACTGCAAAACAAAATATGTTTCTTAAATAGCCTTGCCTGTGAAACTCAAAACCAATGCTAAAATCTTTTCGATACACAAAAGTTGAAAGTTTAATGGAAAAATGCCTAGATGAATTTTTAAATAAAATAAAAGAATTTAAAATCTTTGCAGAACATATAAGAAAAAAATTTGGAAGTATTTAAGGCCATGTAGGAAAAAACTGAAAAGCTTAAAATACATGTACGGAAAACTCAAAAAGCACTGAACTGTCTGCAATTAAATGTTGACATCTCATAAGCTCCCATAAAAGTAAATTACAATAGCTAAAAGAATTAAAGATCATGCAATGAAGCAAAAGGTGAGTGCCTAGTTAAAATTTAAAAATACTTTTATTGTCTTCAGAGCCATTAATACACAAATAAGTTTGCAAGCGCATTGAAAATGGCCCTATTTTATGCATATGTACATTGCGAAAATGTTTTCTTTTCTTGATGAAGCATTATATGTATTTATTATGATCTAGTGAAAAGAATAAAGCCTAAATTTTGTTTATAAAGATAGCCCTATAAATATTGCGACAACGTTACATCAGTCTGAAAAAAACCAAATACGCTCAGCAAAATTAAGAAAAGATTAAAGAAACTAAATGTCACTGAAATTTCTATACATCGCTTTTTGGGGGGTGAGAAATGCGACTTCAACGTCCTGTGAGATCTCTCCCGAATAAATAAGAAGGAAAACCTCGAAATAGTTGTCAGACTGCTGTATCCCACGGGAGTGCTCACATATTAAATATTCAATTTAGTGACAATTGATATAGCGAGAATGCCGTTAGGCTGCTGGATTCTGGACCATGTGATACAAAAACTATGCCTGCTGTTGAAACCTAACTGAAAGAAAGGAGTAAATAATGTTTTAAAAACCCTTCATGGAACAAATAACTTCGCGTGGACAAATGTAACCAGTGGACTAGCAAAAAATTAAATAGCTGGGTTTTAAAATTATACACATATTATATATTGTATATATATATATATATATAATGAAAGTAATTAAAAGTAAATTAATAAGCCCAAGACTTGCGATAAAGCTGCAAAGTAAAAAGCAATAATTCACTATAAATTATAATAAGAAAACTCTCCATATTATATCTCTAAGCAACGGAAATTCAATTTAAAAGCATTGAAAAGGTATTTTTCAGAATTTAAAAAATTTACAGAATTTTAAGTCCTACTGCTTTAAACACAGTTAAGGAAAAAGTAAATCGTAAAAATGCCAAAATCAAAAGTAAACCTTTTAAGTATTGAAAAACCAGTTATTGTTATTGATAGCAGATTAATCGACTTATTAAGGGGATAAACCAGTCTACCATCAATAAACAGTAACTAAAAATAAGAGAGAGTGTTTCATTTTTCTTTCAAGTAAGCATCAAATTACGTAGCGTATTCGGAAACTAAGTACCGTTTCATTCTAGCGCCGTCGCAGGGCTGTGGTAGGCGTCCCGCGCATGCGCACTTGACTTTCTTGTTCACTGACTTTCAATTGTCTCCATTTTGGTTGCTCTATGATGTGTTTTCAGTTTGCTGTGCACATTCAAAATGTTTAAGACAATTAGCTCTCCCGCTGACTGTGAGATTCGTGCCGTGATTAAATTTTTGAACGCGAGGAATGTTAAACCGGCCGAAATTTATCGTCAAGTGACAGAAGTTCACGGTGAATACGCGATAAGTGATGGAACGGTGAGAAAGTGGGTAAGAATGTTTAATACAGGTCGAACAAATGTCCACGCCGAGGCTCGGAGTGGTCGGCTTTCTGTTGTCACCGATGATTTGGTAAGAAAAGTTGTTGAAGCAATTCATGAGAACAGACGCTTCACAATGACAACTCTTTCAGAGGCATTTTCACAAATTTCACGTACTGTTTTGTTCGAAATTGTGTCTGACCGCTTCAATTATCGCAAACTGTGTTCCCGATGGATTCCAAAAATTCTCACTGATGTTCACAAAACAAAGCGACTTGGTAGTGCCCTGACATTTCTCACGCGGTGCAGTGATGAGGGAGAAAACGTTTTAAGCCAAATTGTGAAAGGTGATGAAACTTGGGTGTGTCATTTCACACCAGAATCGAAACAACAATCGATGGAGTGGAGACACACTCATTCTCCGAAAAAACAAAAGTTCAAAGGGGAAATGTCATCACAAAAATCATGTGCACTGTCTTCTAGGATAGGAAAGGCGTTTTGCTTACTGAATTTCTTCCCAGAGGTGAAACCATTAATGCGGCACGATATTGTGAAACTTTAACAAAACTAAGGCGTGCCATTCAAAACAAACGAAGATTAATGCTCAGTAAAGGAATTGTGTTGCTCCATGACAATGCTCGGCCCCATACTGCTGGTGTCACTCAATCGTTAATTCGACAGTTTCATTGGGAGCAGTTCGATCACCCGCCGTACAGCCCAGACTTGGCGCCGTCTGACTATCACTTGTTCCTGCACATGAAGAGCGAGCTTGATGGCAAGCGCTTTGGATCTGACGATGACACGAAAAATGCTGTGGAGTCGTGGTTATCGAAACTGGCGGGAAGTTTCTTTGACGATGGTATACAAAAACTGGTCACCCGCTACGACAAGTGTTTGATCATTAGCGGGAACTATGTTGAAAAATAGTTTAAGATATGTATTTTCATGTAAAAATAAAATTGGATTCGAAAAAATTGTTTTACTATTTTTTTTTCAAAACGGTACTTAGTTTCCGAATACGCCTCGTATTTGCTACATTCAAATCATAAATCTAATTGATATTCTATCAAAATAAAGCTATTAGTCACTAAACCAAAAGAATCCAGTTAAAAAGCAAATAATCTTTAAAATTAAAATTTTTCACTAAGAACACAATTAATCTGAACGAGATGCTTACTTTAGAAGACATATCCCCCACGCTCTCCTTTAATTTCAAATACAAAAGTAAAAACAAAAGTAGATTCAAGAACAAATTTTAAAAAATCATAAGAAGATTAAAAGAAATAATCCATAAAATTGAAGTTAAAACTGTAGTAAAAAAATAAATAAATAAATAAAAATTAACCAACTTGCCTTCGAAATTTTAAAACCAAATGACTGGTATGCAAGTACGTATTAAGAGATGTAAGCAAAAGGGTTGTCGTAAAAAGTAGTTTTCTATTGAAGAACGTTTAGCCTGAATTGGCGACAATTCTACAAAGTTACTTGGAGATATAATACACAGAGAGCAGGCTGTTATTAAAATAGCGCTCAAAGCAGCTATTTGTTTGAATTTATATTCATAATGAAAGTAATTAAAAGTAAATTAATAAGCCCAAGACTTGCGCTAAAGCTACTTTTTACAACAGTTTTAACTTCAATTTTATGGATTATTTCTTTTAATCTTCTTATGATTTTTTAAAATTTGTTCTTGAATCTACTTTTGTTTTTACTTTTGTATTTGAAATTAAAGGAGAGTGTGGGGGATATGTCTTCTAAAGTAAGCATCTCGTTCAGATTAATTGTGTTCTTAGTGAAAAATTTTAATTTTAAAGATTATTTGCTTTTTAACTAGATTCTTTTGGTTTAGTGACTAATAGCTTTATTTTGATAGAATATCAATAAGATTTATGATTTGAATCTAGCAAATAATTTGATGCTTACTTGGAAGAAAGATGAAACACTCTCTCTTATTTTTAGTTACTGTTTATTGATGGTAGACTGGTTTATCCCCTTAATAAGTCGATTAATCTGCTATCAATAACAATAACTGGTTTTTCAATATTTAAAAAGTTTACTTTTGATTTTGGCATTTTTGCGATTTAGTTTTTCCTTAACTGTGTTTAAAGCAAGGAGGACTGAAAATTCTATAATTTTTTTAATTCTGAAAAATACCCATTCAATAATGTTTTTAAATTGAATTTCCGTTGCTTGGAGATGTAATATGGAGAGTTTTCTTTTATAATTTATGGTGAATTATAATAATTACAAAACAATTTTTTAAAAACAAAATATAAACATGCCTAGTATTTTCGCGCATTAAGCTGCTAAAACATTATCATTAAAGACATAAAGTAAGAAATTTAGACCTAATTTTTCACTAAGACAAAATTGAAATTCTTAATTAATAAATTTCAAATAATCCATTAAATGTTACAAAGGATGTAAAAATTTTTAAAACCAAATTTTTTTAAACAAGCAATACCCCAATTAAAAAAAATTAATGAGATTAATGTGCAATGATATATATATATATATATTTCTGCATATAATTTGTATTATATATACAAATTACATGTAGAAAGTACATCACTCTAGGAAAAATCATAGATGTCTACCTTTTTAGCTGGAAGTGGCATCGGTGAAATTTGGATCGCATATCCTTTGAACAAAATGATGTACCGAAATCTTTCAAACAGCATTTTATTTTTTTAAATTTTCTAAATGCACGAAGCAAATTTGTCATATTTTTCCTGGGAAAACCTATGTTGCGAATGGTATCATTTCACTCCTCAACCTGCAGGAATCAAAGACTGGAGTTGAGTAGTTATTGATACGTTTTAAATCTTTAGAAAGTAGCAACGAGGTGTAATTTCCTTAGCAATCAGATGCAGTCAGAAAATGCTTACATGTTTAATGCAAGTTTTCATGTAATTAGACTGCGTTTTTTTTACGCGTCATACATCTCCATTTTAGTAGTTATCGAAGTAACGTCTGGTAGACGTTATTTAGCGTGTTATATTCACAAAGCCAACCTTCGCTGCGAAAGGCGGATATAAAATATTTTGGCCCGCATAAGTGAGACGATCTTGGTAACTCGTAATAGTAATTAATAAGAAATAATGAATGTAACACGTTTTAAAACCCAATGAAAACCATTCAGAGCAACGTTTACAGCGTGCGTGAACAAAATAAGACATGAGTTACCTAAACAATTCTCGATGTCAAAGCAATTTCAGTTTTGGAGTCACAGCTGAATAATAAATATTCGTATTTAAAAGAATGCCAAAAAGAGCTGGCTACATTTATTTAAAAGATAATGATGATGAAATAGAATTTGAAGCTTTCTGAATGTATTCAAACCTATTGTGACGAATTTTCGGAACTTTGTTCCAGAATTGAATAATTATCAAGTAAGAAAACCATATTAACTGTCAAATCATCTATTATTTTCAGAAATAGGAAATTTAAGTTATGGAACATTGAACTGAAGACATTTAGTGGTGATGCGAAGGAATATTTGACCTTATGGAGTCAATTTTCCAAGATTTATAAAGACAAAAGTTTTCCTAAAGAGGCTAAATTCCAATATTTGCTTCATGCGGTAATCCCAAGTTCAAAAGCAGCACGAGTAGCCGAAAGTTTCCTAGCTATAACCTGAAATTATCTAAAAGAGATCAGTCAGCTCCTGGAACGTTTCGACGAGGGATTACTTTACCAAATTTACTTGCGGGATCTATTGAGTATGGTCATGAGGAATGCTGTTTCTGGACGTTTAAAGGTAAAACTATCGGCGTTGTATGATGAATTAGAAGGAAACATGCTAGCTCTAGAGAGCCTGGTAAGAACGCAGGAAAATTATGGTGACTTTTTAAATCCTCTTTAGCGGAATGACGCTTGCCCGAAGAAATTCTGAGTGCTTAGGAATAAAGAAGAAATTTAAGCAAGACAAACCAATTAGAAGAATGTTCTTTAGAAAAATGATGAATTTCATGAGATGAATTAAGAATGAAGAATTGATTGAATTTGCGCGTTTAAGGTTTAGTGCAAATCTAGTTAGTAAGAAAAGAGTGTGCGTTGATAAATCGTGCACTGAAAACCCTACTGGAGCAGCTTTGGCAAGCATCTCATATGACAGTTCCAGTAAGCGAAATTTTAGCAATATTTTTTGTTAGAAAATACATCCTACTGAAGATTGCTCGAAAGTATAAATTCAGATGATAGAAGGAAAATTTTATATGGCCTGCTTTTATGTGGCCATCTTTTATATGTTTCCGTAGTGACAATTTAGGTAAATTTCTTAAAATAAAAATTATTTGATCTTATTGTAATTCCAACACTCGTAACAGCTATGTGTGCTCACCTTAAAAATAATAATGAAAACAATAAGCCAGACGTGCTTGAGAGTAAAAAATGTGAATCAGTTCAGACTAATTTAATTAACTATAGAAATGAAATTGTATATTTAATAATTTTAAATGTTAAAGCTAAATCAAGTAAATGAGAAGCAATTTAAAGGTGCATCCTTGATACCGGATCTTATATCAACTTTGCGATAACAACTCATCAGCAACTTTGCGATAGATATATTGAACTTAAAGCTACAACGAAATTTAATGTATAGCTTGTCTAGGGGGAGGGAAACGGAACAAACAGAACATGGTATTTATAATTTGTCAATGTGCTCTTTAAGTGATGAAACAATCTCCTTTCAAATACAAGCATTTTTGGCGGAAATAATTTCCAACACAATGCCCGGGGTCTCTGATACGAATGTTTCGAATGATGTAAAAGAGAAAAGAATTTATTTATCAGATCTGAAACTGCCGAAGACAGAAATTGATTTGTTGCTAAGAGCTAATTTAATTAGCGCTATTCTTACAGAGCATTCTGTGACACTGAACTGTGGTTTGTATTTGATAAGCAAACTGTTACTGGCTTAGAGAATATTTTGATAAGGAAATGTAATACTTCTCAAACTGAGAAAATTAAAGACCCAATTTGTAATGTTATAGATTTGAAAGTCAATAACTTACCATTTAGTAAATTATGGAGGTTAGAAACTATTGGGATTCAGGCACTGTTCAAAACAGAAAGAAAAACATGGAGTATCCTTCAGTGCTAAACAATTTTTAAAATAGCCTAAAGTTCTACCAAATGGTAGATACGAGCTGTGCTTGCCTTTTAAATCGGAAAAGGGGATTGCCTTTCTGGAACTTGGAAGCGTTAGCAAATAATGCGCCAGCTCAGAAAAGGTAAATTAATTTTGGAGGAATATAAATATGTATTTCAGGAAAGGGAGAAATTGGGCATTACCAAAAGGGTTGCAGATAATACCGAAATCGGTCATTTTTTATTTCATCATCCTCTCATTTAAAGTATATCAGAATAACAAAAATGACCCTTTAAATGATCTTTTATATAAAAGGCCTAATTTAAAAGAGCTCATTCGTGATGTCGTTGGAAGATTTCGAAGTTGATTAGACTTTCGGTTGACATAGAAAAATCGTTTGTTCAGTTGGCTATAGGGCCTGAACACCCAGCTTTTTATGATTTTTCCATCCTTCTGAAAATGAGAAAATCGTCTACAGACATCATAGATTAGTGTTCGGTGTCATGTCGAACCCATTTCTATTGGCAATCTCAATTTTGTATTTGTTGGATAACATGCAGTTTGAATCAGAATAATTTGCAATTTATACAGACAGTTGCGTTACAGGTGTTTAAGATGTGAAAGAACTAAAAGAATTTATTGAAAAGGCTCAGCAGATTATGACTTGACGGTATATTAATTTAAAACAATGTAAACTGCAAATTGATTGCAAATTTTGTATCTAAAAATAAAGGCGTGATAAAATTATTAGGTATTGCATGGGATTTAGCAAAGGATAACTTAAAATGAAATTTGAATTTTGGAAACTTCAGTGATAAACAAATATTTACATTTTTTAAAATAGTCCAAATGTTCTACCAAATGGTAGATACCAGCTGTGCTTGCCTTTTAAATCGGAAAACGAGGATATCCTTTGCGGTACATTTGCCTCCTAAAATTATTTTACAGGAAGCTTGAAAGCTAAATCTAACTTAAGAAGCTTCCTTGCCGAATAACCTTCTATTAAGATTTTCAATGCTTGCCTCAATGAAATATCTGCTTTAGAGGATGTTGAAATACCCCGTCTTATAGATATAAATGAATCCAGTAAAATGCATATTTTTGTAGATGCATGCAGACAGACTTATCCTTGCATGCACATTTATTAGGATTGTCACAAATCAGGAAATAAGAATTCAGTTAGTTAGAGCTAAATCAGAAGTTGATTCTATGAAGCAAATGTCGATAACTAAACTTGAAGTAATGCAGTGTCTTAATGGGGCCATTTGCATATTCTGTGCCATTTGCACAACAAGCACTTATAAAATGGTATAAAACTATATTTTCGGGCAATTCTGTGGTAGCCCTGTAATGGTTACAATAATAGAGAGATTTCTTCTTCAAGAGACTGACCAGCACAGTTATCAGATCCAAAGGAAGACGACTCCACAAAGTCTCTAAAGTGTGTGACTCGATTTGTTCGTGCTCTCAGCATCAGAGAATGAATTTAAGAATGAATTCAGAGAATGAATGTTTTGAGTAGCTATCCAACAACTAAAAAGGGGAGGATATGTTGCGAATGGCATTATTTCACTCGTCACTCTACACGAGTCAAAGACTGACGTAGCGTAGTTGCTATTACGTTTATTGAAATCTTTAGAATGTAGCAACCAGATGCAATTCCCTTAGCAACCAGATGTAGTCAGAAAAGTACTTGCGTGTTTAACGTAGGTTTTTCATATAATTAAATTGTATTTTGTTATATATCATACGATCTCTTCATTTTAGGAGTTACCGAAGTAACTTGAGGTAGACGTTATTTATTGAGTTACTTTTCAGAGCTAGTCTTCATTGCCAGAACCGCAGCACCTCATATACATCAATAATTCAGTATAATTTGATCACTAGCAATCATATCATTGTAAAGGTTTGATTAACAAATTCCTTCAAAATACAATATATTTCTGAGGAAACTTATTTGGAAGCTTGAGAGAATGAAAAGATCTGCAATCTGTTTCTTTGTATATGATTTAAAATTTGAGAGTAATAAAGAAGTGTATCATTCGAATTCCATGCAGGCTTTCCGAAGTGCGAAAATCTTGAATGGTAATGAAATATACACACAGTTGGTTTTGCAGTTTCATTTATTACCTCAGTTACAAATTAGTTTTTGTTTCACTTTAAAATTTTGAAACTAAGTTGCACTGCAAGTGATTTTATAAAAGTTCTTACATAATCAGAAAGAAAATAAAGATAAAAATATGTATTTTAACGAATGGGATCTATGACAACTTTTCGCTTTCTCTCTCGCTCAGTTTCTTATTTTATAAATCCTCGTGTTTAGGAAAGATTGCAGAAATAACTAAATAAACTTCGTTCGCTTTCAATAGAAATGAATGACCTTTGGTTAACAAGCTTATTTTTAAAGATAATAATTCGAATTTCTATTTTATCTAGGTATTCATTAAGCACTTTAGTTCAATTATGTTGGACACTCACTTTTCTTAAAAACTTCAGAAGTAAACTATTACGAGCGCTTCTATCTGTATATTGACGGCTGTATATTGATGGCTTATTGACTATAAATGAAAGCAATCTTTATTTAAAATTATACAAAATTAACAAACCTTGAACTTGCCTTCACTTAGTTTTTTTTTTCAAATTAATAGTTACGTGAATGACTTAACTACTAAATAGCTCTATAAAATAGGTGTCGCTACATTCAAGAAGGGCTACAGCAGTTTGAATAGATAATATTTTCAAATAAATGTTCGATAGATACTTATTGAACATAAAGTGATGTTTTTGTTCCTCCATCTTCCTTTTCTTGACTCTTGAGACTTCATTTGTTTGGATTAAATTCCTTGAACACCGTGGAATTCTATTCTTTGGAAGTTGTCTAGCAAGATGATTACTTTCCCAATAGATATAAATATATTTTATAGATATTTCTTACCTGCCAGAGAAATGATAAAATTTCATTGAGCGAAATAAATCATATGTAGCTTAATAAAGTTTTTTACTGTTTTCGTATTATTAAATTTACGTTCAGTGGGCATATAGCAGAATATTATGGCTGACTTAATATCAAATGAAAAGAAAGAAAAATAGCTTACTACAATCGGAGTTACATAAAGCTTACTTCAGTTACGAATATTTATTTAGCAGCATGCTTTAGTTTTTTCATATATGAAGTCATAGGAAAAAATAAAAGGAAAGACAGATGTTAAATTATTGAATGGGAAAAAATTTACTGGGATCAGAAGATACTGCTCTATTATTTTAACTTCAAAAAGTGTCATGTTTTTCCTTCTAAAAGAATAAAATGTAACGTTGTTAAATGAAACAAATCTATGCATTCTTAAATTAAAAGAAGCTTATTTTCAAAATTAGTCTTCGGTTTGTTTTGATATAGATAAGAACCCAAATTACAGGCTTTACAAGATTACCTTTGTTTAGGTAATTTGCTAGATTTAGTACTGCAAATTACATTAAATTCAGATCTGTGAAAATGCTTTAATTTAACAATTAATTTTAAAGCTTTGAAAACCAAAATCCTTTTGAATAATAATTGAAAACTGTGGAATTAAGTTCTTTCTGCCTTTACAAGCAATCAACAAATACTTATTTTCTGCTCTAATCCGTATTACGGAATGATAATAAAGGGAATTAACGCAAAAGTTTAGTACATTTAATTACTTGAAATCTAAATAAAAGGTACAAGAGTTTAATTAATTTTCGTATGTTAAAGAGACAGAACGCGTCTTAGGTGTATAAAAGGAAAGCATATGACCTTAAAATTAGATACTAGATTTATTCAGCGAAAGGTAAGATAACTGATATTGCATGAAAAAGTACTATTTTTTTAAACTGAGGATATGGATAAATAATTTCCCAGGGAAGTAATAAATAGTTTGCAAGAGAAATCTGATATTATTAAGCAAATTTTACCTCTCGCATTACATTAAACTTCGAGTTTTTTATCATTTAAAAGCCTTTGCTAAAACTTTTAGATGGTTTATTCTACAAAAACTTTAGCTATAAACTTGCTGCATATTCAGATATGCATGTGACAAATCGAAATTGACCAACTGACTAACGACGACTTCCAAAACCGATGAACTGATTCATAGACAAGCGCTAATCTGACGCTACGGTTTCCTTGAATCATAAAAAAATATTATGGTAGGGTCTCTTTTTTAGTTTAAAGAGGTGCTAGTGTTTAATGCGTAGGATTACTTACAGAAGTGTGAGGATGTTATAAAACAAATAAAATAAACAAAAGATTTTACACACAGAGTGTATCAATACAGCGGTGACAAACTTCTCTCAGGAGAGAGAGAGTACACCTGAACGAAGAGAAATCACATAGCATTGCATGGTCGGAAACGCTTTCCTGGCGCGGTAGTGACGACACAAAATCAAGAAAGAAAGGACACACACGGGTTGAGAAAACATCTTTATTATTCAGAGTACAGTAAAAACAAATAATAAGCAACATAAAGGGACAACGATCATCAATAAAGAAGGTGTTCGAAATTACGACTCGGACCGTGATGTAGGAACTGTGCGTCATGCATCTTCCATTCGTGATGCAGATCTTCCATGCGCCGGAGAAGTGAGGCCTGCATCACGGTCCGGGGTCGACGATCGTTGTTTGTTTTGTTCTTATTTGTCGGTTTCTGTTGTACTAAACATAATAAAACACATTTTATCTCACTGTTTGTGTCCTTCCTTTTTTACATTTTGTGTTGTCGCTCCAGCGCCAGGAAAGCGTTTTTGATCATGCATTGCTATGTGATTTCCCATCGTCTATGCACAGTAGGTCTACACTAGGTCTACACTAGGTACACGTCTAGGTCCACACTCTGTGCGCATGCGCACAGAGTTTCAAAAACATAGGCGCTGTTTTTGAAACAATAGTTTCAAAAACATGGGCGCTGCGTCGCCCGTAGACGAGAGTTTCAGCTTTCGTAATTGTCTTCTTTTATGCTTACTTTTACTAAGAAAAATGCCGCAAAGAGAGTTTGTGAGGAGCGATTTTTTTTAGTCCAAAGGGGCTTTGTCCCTGAAGGACTATTGTTTTCGTTTTGGCATTTTACGTTGATTCATTATAAATGTCCAATTCAGTTTTCAAATTGTTGCCACCAAACATTATCGCCCTGTACTATACTTAATGAATTAAATAATGAAGAATCTGCATAAATGTAAGTATGTTTCTCGCAATGTGATAAAACAACGGTACCTAGAGCCATCCAATTTTGAATAAGGTAAGTTTCCATCCTAATAGGGCATCTGGAAGCTCAAATTTGAAATTTGGAATTTGATTTATTATCTATTTCATATTTTATAAAACTTTAACGAATTTTTGATGAACAAACTCAACGATTTCAAAGCGAGTAATGGCAACACTCTACGGGGAAAAAATACCTTTTCATCTCCAGCGCTAGAAACTGTGTATCGGAAATTCCAAACATATGCACATTTTAAAATTATTTTGCGATACTGCTGTTGAACTGAGTTTTACGGTTTAAGTGGGAAGAACCTGATATTTAATAAATAAAGGTAACACACAAAACGTTAAGAAAACGCCCCTTTGGACGTCGCTGCTTAGCAACAGGCTGTTTAGTTTTATTAGAGCATTCTCAGGAGGAAATAATCAACTTCTTTTATTGTATTTAATTTCTTTTAAGAGATTTCGTAGTCTTTCGTAGTCTAATATAATGATCAATAAAACCATTCTACCATGATAAAGCTTTATCTTTAGCGCTTTCTGACTGCTTGAGATCAAACTGGCTTTAAGAACAGTAACTTGTAACTTTAATACTTAACGCAAATGAAACATGCTATTCTACTATAACTATGAGTTCCACATTAGCCATTAGAAATTATGTGACTGATCACTAGTTCAGATAGTCATGTCATACTAAATATTAGTTCTGTGGTTTGAAATTCACTGGCTCGAAGTTTAAAGTTCCTTTATGAAGAATTTCGAAATTGCAAACTCATAAGATAAAGAAACGATCATTAACTATGGCTTGCTAATCTTACATCATCATTATTCGGCATTCATAGAAATATTCAATTTCTTTAAAGTAGCAGGTATATGCTTATAAGCTTTCCGATCGAAATTCTAAATTCAATTTCCATTTGCAGATGAATCAACTATACGATGTCTTCTATCGATCGTCTGTCATCGCCTACACCTTTTGGAAATATTTAAGGTTTGTGACGTTTAAGTGTCATGACAGTATCTTCAGAAATATTAACCCCAGGTTCATAATTGTAATCGGTGAATATACTCTGAAATGCATTTTATTTCGAAATTATTCACAATATCCTTAATTATTAAAAGCCCATTTTTCAAATATCTTGAAATTTGTTCTAGCATTTGAAAAACTATGAATGACTTTAAACCTTTAAGTATTTTTTGGTAAGTATTTTGAATACATAGTAATGCAAAAGCAACTGCCTGACGAATGTATATTTAATATCAAACGGATTGTTATTCAATGTACATTTGTGTCATGCTGTATATTTAATTTCCATTAAAAGTTCTTGAATAAATTACAAACTTAAAAGCAGCAAATAAAAAGTTGTGTATTTTATTGAAAAAGAAGATTCTAATTGCAGATATAAAAAACAACAAACTTCTGTTATATCTACAAATGAAATCATCTTATTATCAACAGCAGCAAAAACTTCGATAAGGATTGGTAATGGATGCAGCAGAGCATCAATTTCAGTTAAAGTGCATTGGAAGAAATGGATCTGCCAATAAAAATGATATTAAAGTACTTTTTCTAGGAACTAGATATGGTTTTATCAGAAAGTAGAAACCTTTTAACTACCATTAAAACATATTAGTAACTTCTAAAAAAATTCGGAATTTTTACAAATGCTGTCTTTTTAGTTTAAAGCAGCAAATAATTTTTTTAAATTTGCAAATTTCAAATTGTATTTTCATAGTTTTTAATTATTTCTTCTGAGATCCTGATAATGAGTTTGTAGAGTTATTAGATTATTTAGAAGCAGGAGAAATGGAAAATGAGAAATGCCCTCCCCGGGACTCGAACCACGATCTCTCAAATACGCGCCGAGCGTGCTGACCACTACACCGCGAAGGCATGTTAAGAAAGTGGGAGAAATACCTTATAACTTTACGAAACTAATCTGAAATTTGTATTAAAACAAAACTGAAATTTGCGTACCACCTAAAATAGATCTCGGTCTAAGCTGAATTTTAGTTTAAACATGATAATGGTTTGGTGCTCCTTACTTAACACTTCGATTAAAATTTTCAAAGTTTTCATGTATATTATTTCGATTTAGACACAAAAATAGCAGAGAAAAAAATGTATTTCAAAGCTCTTACTCTGTAGTATTAAATTAAATCTATCTATACGATTGTAGAGAATATGCGGAGTATCCAAAAATTTAATAATTCTGATCTTCATTTAATACGATTATAAAAGAGTGTGCTGAAGAAAATAATCCATTTTGTAAAGTTGTAAATTCTGGAAGACGCAAAAAAGTGCTATAAACTAGGAGTTTCAAGTACACATTCAATTTTTCTTAGAATCAGATAGAAAAGTTATGTAATAAAACATGTGACTTCCTTATAATAAACGTTCATCTGTTCCGTAAATTTGCGACACAACACAACTCAGGTTCCAAAATTGCCTGCAATCCTCATACACACTGCTGGCCATTAAAACGGCTGTACAAAGAAGGAAGAATCTTATTTGTTGAATAGTATTTTGTAATGAAAGGAAGACATGATTAAACTTACACTTGCTTTGACTTCAAATCTACCTCAGAGTTCATCTCAGAGTGGCTGTTGAGTGATGGCATTCTAGTGTCTCGGCTACCCATGGCAATATATTTTCATTAGGTGACAGATTTCGAAAATTAATAGCCAGGGCACCAGTCGATCACCTTTTCCATCAAAGAAGGTCAGAACAGCACGGCAGCATACAGCTTCAAAGATAGGACACAGCAAAGAATCTTAACACTACACGTTACACAAGATCATTACAGATACTTAACGTCCTGCGTACTAGCCAAGATTCTGACTCATGGTACGTAACGATGCTGTACGATAAGTCGAGAAAACAACATATCTATCTTCTTATGCGTTAGCTGTTCGGAACTGCTGATATTACTGCATGGAGCTCCGTATGACCTTCTAAGATCCATCGATTTCATATTCGCCTGACAGTCATGCGATTCCGATCAAAACGAGCAGCAATGTCGTGGAATGAAAAATCGCAGCCCCGATTGGCCACGATCCTTCAAGTTCAAATTCCGACAACCCCTAAGCTTGTAGAGTTTTTATTTTCCTTATTTGAGACATTAGAGCAGACATTATTATATCAGACATTTTTCCCCTAGTAACCAGTGCTCAAACGTTATTTTCAAATGAGAAAATCTTTGATTTATATACAATATAGATGACGTTACTCATACTTGCTTTGTGCTCATTCGCTGGAAAGATAATCATTTTCGTATCTCGACATACACTTTTCATGCAAATTAAACGTTTTCTAAATGCTCCATGATACACCCAGAGCCACCAACGTTTAACCACACATCGTCTTTCAGTAGAACAAATGCCCCTGTAATCTAGAAGTTTGAATTTCGATTTTTTTCAAATTTATTTTTTATTTTATGCGAATTATATGACGTTTTTATTAAAACACTTCACAATTTAAAAACAGTGTTTTGCTATCCGACAAAGCGTATGGTATTTATGGTTCAAATTTAATGTAAAAAATTTAAGATTTAAAAGAAATGCGCTGCCACCACCCGAAATAAAATATTTTTATCCTCTCGGATTTAATACGGCTGTTGTTAATTAACAAACCAAGCGATTTGAAGCAATAAATGCTGCTTTTCATCTCTACTTTTATTAATTACTAACTGTACCTTTGAAATTATGCTAGCTGAACTCATTAAAATCATAATACATATTTTTATTTTCTATAATAACTATTTTAAATTGCTAGTCCATTCAAATCGCTAGCTATACAGATGTTGACACATGTAAAATAGGGTAGTTTCTCTGTATGCCCAATTACCCCATTTGTGCATATTTCGCCCGATTCATACGGTGGTCAGCGAATGATGCTTACATACACTACCGACTGGTTCGTGTTACATGTCGATTGGTTCGTGTTTGATTCCTGATTAAGGCATATTTATAATGCTATGTACAGCAAAATAGGGCCTAAATTCTTCTGTATTGAAATCATCTTGAAGCACTAGAGGAATGAATTCTCAAAATTCCATTTTTAACATAGTGTTGGAAAGGACAAAATTCATACTAGCACATTTTAGTTGTCACAATTTATGATCAACATCATATACGTATAATGATTTATCCATCATAATTCATAGATATTTTTTCAATTAAGCATTCGGAATAAACAACAAAGCAGTTAAAATCATAAAATTGCATGTCTTTTCTCAAAATTACGAAAATAGTTGTAAAAGTTTGCTCTTTTCATAATTATTATATGATGCAATGTAAAGTGAAACTAATGCTTTGCTAAGAGTCATGTTCCACATAAAAACTTCGCTCATAGATCTAGAAATATTTCAGAGTATTGAGAACACTGCATTCGTGTGAATTTGTAGAATACATTCACGTCTTGTAATGCACTTGTGTTTATGTGATCAGTACAATCATTTGGCAGTTGTAACCTTCGTTTCAGTTTTTAACCAGAACATGATAGATTTTCTAAGGTCTTTGCTATCAAAAAGAAATCTCCACAGTGAGATTCGATATTAAATTGTTGCGAACACTAATTCGCTACCACCTTGAGTAGATTGAGTACCCCTCCTCTTCCCAGTCGCTCATTTAGTGTATATGTTATTTCTCCCGCCTTCTTCGCATGCGTTCGTGGTGTAATGGTCAGCATTCTCGGCCCGTATTCGAAAGTTCCGTGGTACGAGTCCCGGCGAGGGCATTTCTCATATCTCCCGCTTCTAAATAACCTAATGTCTCTATAGTAGGGCCCGAACTAAAAGGTGGTGAATGATGATTCTTCACCACCAGGATTTGGCGACCAAGTCTCCTAAACCCCAATCGCCCTTTAAAAGGGAAAGTATATAAGGTATTTTTCCGCCTTCTTGGCATGCCTTCGTGATATAGAGGTCAGCACGCTCGCAGCGTATTCGAGAGGTCCGTGGTTCGAGTCTCGGAGATGGCATTGCTCATTTTTCATGTCTCAACAAGTGGAAGGGGTATATAAGAAATTGAAGACATTTCTCTCATGTGTTCTTACTATACAGTTCCTAGGTGGATAGGCTACAATCCATCCAGCTATCAGTTCTAATATTTCAGATTTGATGCCTGGTGAGCGTATTCTTGATTTTTCAAACGTCTTTTTCACAGAAATCCAAATGACATAATAATCTCAATAACAAAATTTGAAGATGATTTAGAAACTATCTTGAATTTGATATTTAGCTTAATCGTTGCCTATTTAATCATTTATGACAAAAAACACGATGGCTTTCTGTGTCAGGAGTGAAATGTTTGCATGAAAGATTTGCTAAGGGAAATTATCTCCTATTCAAATAATGATAAAAGCCTCAAATATGAATATTAACAATGATAAAATTAACAAATGATAAAAGCCACAAAATTGCCCTTCATCCCGTTCACTTACCAAAAACTTAACAGGTGTCGCTTCTGTTAGGGTTTTATTCACTAGATCGCTGATGGGTAGAAATTTAACGAATATTTCAATTTAAAGTCGGGGATTAAAATTTCCCTAATCTAAACTTGTAAAGCTGTTCTCAGGGTCCAGTATTAAGCTTCTATATGAGACTTCATTGTGTCTGAATCCAAGCTTGACTCAGAAATTCTAAGCCTGTTACAACAGTAAGGCCTTGTATTCATTCAGGAGAGAAGGGGGATTTTAAAGAAATTTTTATCACAAATTTCATAGGATATTTCCTGATAATCGGAAAAACTTTTGTTCTTATTTTCAGAGATTTAACTTCAATATCTTCGAGTAAACGTGTTTGAATTTTTTGCTTACTGATTGCCTTAGTAGGGTACCATTCTTAATTAGATGTTCAACTTAGTCTCGAAGCCTTTCTAAATGGAATTTTCTCCCTATAAAACGTTTTTATACTATTTTTTAAGTATAATGTTCATTACTGTTTTCTTATTATTCAGTTTGATTTCTCAGTTAAGAATGAAATTGCAGCTACAAAATAAAATTTGAGAATTGTTCAAATCAGACATGATACCTTACAGCTCCTGAATTAAAGATCAGTTTCTTATAACAATTAATACTTGATTTCTTGCATTTATCTTTGCTTTGTCTTCTATTAAGAAGATAAATAAAGGAATACCGAAAAGTCGTGTAAATAAATAGATGTTATTTTTTAGAGTTTATTTTGGATGTGTTAGTTCTTTTATAAAATCAATCGTAATCAAAACGCCTAAAGGGAATTGTGCTTTCTTTCGATGAAAAAGTGTATTTTATTATATTCATTTGAATTCAGAAAATAACTTTTCATTCTTCTGAGATATCTATTCTTTATTCTACTTCATTGTTATTCAAGATCCGATAAAGAAAAGGTCTTAAAAAATTGCTTTGGAGATTTAATCTTCGTCTGTAAATGTATTAGTCTGAGAGCAGAATTCTCGAATCTTATAGGACTTTTTAAAACAGACAATGTTCTTATTTTCCTTTCTCCGTTGTTTATTAACTTTAGCTAATCCCTTTAAGTTTCTGCTTGTTCTAAAGATGTAGCTTCAGTTTATTTAAAATTACCTGTATTTCTAAAACATTTTTTGGTAATAGAAAACACCCAAATTTTTACTACAAAACCTTTTTTTCAGTTGCAAAATTCTTTGATACACTGCAGATAAATCTGAATATCATCGTCATATTCTAGATTTCATATCGTTATTTCACAAATTTGGTTTTATACTCAGCTGAAATACATTGATCATAAAATAAATACTAAAATAACTTTTAAACACATAAGCCTATTTCGAATTAAACTACCATTGAGAAAATATTTAATCTCATTTGAATAATTGACTTATTCACTTTAATTAATATGGGGTTACCAAAAACATGTCCCTGGTTACAAAACGGTAAAGCTTTAATACTCAGGACTTCGAAACTGAACCGAAACAGAAAACCGGAAAAAACAGTTATTTTGGTCGAAACGAAAACCGGAACTGCACTGAAAAAAAAATCGGCTTTTTTTCGGTTCAATATATTTTTCGTCATTTTGTTGTTACAACTTTCAAATTAATAATATTTCCTAATTTAACGTCAACCATAAAATTATCATCTTCACGTGTATATTGGGATTGATTTCTTGTTTCAATGTTCTTGTACTTTGCTATACCAAGTTTACATGAAACTACTTAAAAAAGGCAGATAAATGCATCTAAATGAACTAGAAGTACAAATTCTGAATGAAAAAATATCAGTTTAAGCAAAGTGACACGTAAAAAAATAAAAGAACAAGGTTTTGTTTCTAAATTTTATACCTTTTTTATAAAAAATGATGTTTCTATTGTAAATTAAGCAAATTTATTTATAGATTAAAAAATCAGTGCAAAGGAAAAGTGAGAATGCTATCAAAAAAACCAAACAATGTACGACATTTAAGTAGTATTGTACTACAATTAAGTATACGCTGCGTCTAAATTTTGCATAAGATGTACTATATCATAAATTAACTTTTTTTAAAGTTCTGCGCTATATATTTTAAAACAAGGGGTTCAAATTTGAAAAAACCCTGGATATGTTTTTGCTGTCTAATGGGTCCGGGGCTTTGTTCTTTTAATTATATGTCCCATTATAAATATTTTAGAATTGGAAGAAATAAGACAGATACAAGTAGCGAGTTTTCTACATATTTTAAAATAGAGAATAAGAGTATCTGTAATATATGCGACACAGTTATGATTGGAAATCATGCTTCCAATTTAGATCATCATCTAAAAAGGTATCATTTTAATTAATACAAAGAACTACAGTTGAAAAAGAAAAATAACATAAACCTAAGAGATGAAGCTGCACTGAATATTAAGGGTCTAGCGGGCTACAACTAACACTATTAAAATATGTCAAATCAGAATTTCTGAAAGTAAAACTTGTGGGGTTTTACTTATTTAATTCTAAAGGTCTAACTTAGAACCCCACGAACAGTAGCAAGCGAATAATTGCTTAAGTGTGTGAATAAACATGTAGGCCTTAAGAAGGTTTCACAACCCTTTATTTTTCAGAAATTTACAATCAGCTCCTACTTGGAACTTTACACAAAGTCTCCACTCGGGCTTTAACTTAAATAATAATGAATTTAAATTAAACTAAACTAACTAACTAAGCTATCTGAAAGGTATAGCCGAAGCTATCAGAAATCTAACTAGCTGGCTCCTAAGTATTAATTTGATCGGCGAAGCCAAGCAAGGGCCTAAGGTATGTCCGAGCGTACTAACTAAGAGAGAACGTAGCCAATGGCAAACTCGCGCTAGTCAGGGAATCAGACTCTCTCTCTAGAAGTCGATGAAGTATCGACTTAATTAGCACTCTTTCTCATTTGCATTTACTGCGTTTCTAAATTTACATTCTGGCAGGAAATTTAAGTAAGCTGAAATAAGATAGGAAAGATACAAAACTTAAAATAACTGTTAATAAACTTAGGATAAACTTTACAAACTAAACATGCAAAATTTTATCAAAGCATGTATAGAACTTATCACTGTTAATGGCTGTTCATTTTAAATGTTAGAATATTCAGGATTTTAAAAGATTTTAAACCCGATTGTTAATGCAATAGGTAATAACTTTACTGTTAATTTTGAAAATATAAAACTATTAATAACAGAGACAACTGATAAAGTTGTTTTTGAAACAAGTAAGGAACTCGAAAAAAGTAATTTCCTTGAAAATTGACATAGCAACCAGATTAAACAGATCGATCTTGGGAATCAACGTTCAGTTGATAATTGGCGGAAAATAGAGTTATATGCTTTGGGAATGACAGAATTAAAAGATAAACATACTGATATTTATATTAAAAAATGGTTGCAAAAGTACTAGAAAAATGCAATATCGATATTAAGTAAATTTATACAATCACACTGACAACGGAACTAATATGATTTCATTTGTCAGCTTATTAGAATTCGATACTGACGACGAATTTTCAGTTACTGATTAAAAAAATGAAAATTTTGAAACTAGGGATCACATTACAGACGGGATAGTTTTTAAACATAGCTTCGCTTTCAATAAACTTAACGGAATAAGATGTGTTGCTCATACGTTGCAACTAGCTATCAAAGACTCCGTAAAAAACGTTAATTCTAATGAGTTTATTACTAAAGCTCGGGGATTGGTAAAAAAGTTACGCATTCCGTCTTTAATGCCAAATTTTAAAGACCGTAACATTCATAAACTAATTTTCGATTGTGCAACAAGATGGAGTAGTACATTTGTTAAAATCTTTATTGAAATGCAAAGATTTCGTTTCATCTTTAGCGGAAAGCAATTTAGATTATCATTTTGCAGACAATAAATGGGAGCAAGTAAAATTAATTGTCGAAACATTACAACCCCTAACGGAAGCAACTTTGGAAATCCCAAGTGAACAATTAACTTTAAGCAATTTTTACGGAATTTGGACACATTGCAAACTTAAAAATTATATAATAAAAAATTTTAAAAATTACGAAATTTTAAAAGTTTGTTTGCAGATATTTTATTCAATCAATAATCTTTTAGATTATTGATCGTTAATAGAATCATCGTTAATAGGATCTGATAGTTTAGTTGGAGCGGATTACTTGGATTAAATTTTGCTTTCCACCTTACAAAAAATAGAGACTGTGCAACATTTAAAGACTATGTGAAATAAAATAGAATATTTGGAAATGCCCGTTTCAGTCGTAAAAAAGGAACAATTCTTCTACTGAAAACGATGAAGATGTATATAATTTAGAGAATTTTTTGAAAAGTAAAGAATTGGCTATAATATCTCATAGGTCTCCTATGTTTATCGAGATTGACATTGAATTTATTTTAAATAATTTTGATAATGTACGAAGGCTCGATACAAAATATAATGTTTTAGATTTTTGGGAAGAGAATAAAACTATTTATCCGCAATTGTATAAGATTGCAATAGTGGTTTCGGCAGCTCCGGCTACACACGTTAGCGTTGAAAAGGCGTTTTCAGGTTTGAAATTTATTCTCCGAGACAACAGATGTAATCGCAGAGAAATCATGCTGGAAGATATATGAATAATTAAAGGCAATTTTCATATGCTGAATAATAAATAAACATATTTTTATATAATTATTGCTAAGCCTAATACATATTGTGTGCGGCAAGCAATACATAATAAAGGATACACATAATCATTAAAATCATGAACGAAACTGTCATATGCAATTCAAGCAACGAAAGCAATGCCAGTACTCGCTGGTTTCTGACTGCCACTTGTATTGGACAATTTAATTATAATTGTATTAATTTACATAGTGCACAATTAAAAAATGTAAATTGTGATAAAATTGCATTTTTTGTTTATATAAAATTATGTCTTGTTATATATAAGCATATACACGCAAACAATCATTTGTTTAAAGCTGAATCGAAACCGTTATTTTGGTAGGAACGAAAACCGGAAATGAACCGATAATTTTTTTCACTTGAACGGAAACCGAAAACCAGCACGAAAACAATAATGGTTCAAAGCCCTGTTTGTACTTAAATTAATATCCTTCCCAATATTTTACATTGTTGCAATAAGTGATAAAGTTTTTGTAGCATTAATCTGAATCGCAAACATTCGATATGCATGCCATCGGTTACCGTGAGAAACATCGATACTGAAATCAGTTCCAGCCATACCTTGTGAAGTGTATTCGGTGTTTTAGAGGTGAAGATAACATTAATACTTTCTTGAATATTATTAAATGCTTAAGTAGTAGCTTTACAAACTCCTGCAGAAAAATATTTCAAAGAGATGATCTGGCCCAATGATCTTCCCGGCAACTTGCAGACAAATTGATTTTCTGTCTTGTGCTTGCACACGAATAAGACCTTTGTTATTGCTGTCTGCGACACTAAGCTACCATTCAGTTTGTTCACCTTATCCTTGATGCTTGCATTTTACTTTTCATAAGTGCATATCAAATGATAATTGCCAGTTTTTCTTTTGAATAATAAGTGCAATATAGGGCAACTTCAGTTCTGCCAATGAATTCGTGGCTATGGAAAATTATCAATATATTCTTAGGAAATGATTTTAAATTCTTCAATTCCTGTTAGAAATGCCCTCATAAGCGTTGTAAATTCATAACGCTGTAAATTCAAAGTTAAATTAAATATAATAATTCGCACACATTGATTCTTAACTACTGCTCTTAAGAAACAAAGTGCCTTATTAGCAGAGTCGTACATTATATCTTTAAAAATACATCCAATATCAATTCAGTCACAAAACCTTAATTTAATTCCTCTTGTTTCAAAATAACTCAGATTGTAACTGTATTTGCATTTACTAATCATATTATGTACTTAAATTTAATTCCAAAACGATAGTATAATTAAAAACTTGTTTCTAATTTGCAAACATTTATGCTTAACCTACTCTTAATTCTGAATTGATACAGCCTTCCCTAAAATAGAAACTGTACCCCATTTTTTAGTATACGTTTCCATAGCAGGATTAAACGATTTTATTTACAGTGGGCTTTAAACTTTTGCTTAATTCCTTATAATTTGCGTATTTCATTGCAGGTCTCTGGAATCAGTCTCAATGTCAGTACTTAGGTCTGGAACTCTGCAGATTTTTAGAGACTCACTCAAGGACTTGTAAGTAGAATTTAATACCTGTTGATTAATATCAAAGTGTTCGTTATGTCTTCTTGTAGCAAAGACTTTTATATAAGTCTTCAGTTAGACGTTTCATATCAAAGAACAATTATCTAAGTGTAATGTCACTGTGACAGAATAATTTCTTAAAACTAATGTTAATATTTAGTATAAATACAGATAGGCATGCCAATGGAAACCACAATATAATATTGTTACGGATTTCATATTTATTTGGCTACTTATTTAGAATTGTAATTAAAATTGCTTTATATTCGCGTGCAACGCAGACGATGTTTGAAGAAAAAGCTACGTCGAAAAATAAAAATAAAAGAGCGCGTGCATTTAATATTTAATAAATAAATATCTCGTAATTACTGTTGCCATCCAGAAAAATCTAGAAAAATCGAGATTGTTCTAGTGATAACTAAAAAACTTATAAAAGCCGAATTTAAGCACCTCATCTTAGTTGTTCTTGTAGCTGTAGCTGTTTAAAGCGAAATGCTGTTTGTTTACTTAAAGCTGTGATTGATTATAGCGAATCCGCTGTGAGCTTGGATTATCTTTATCTGTTTTGAAATGAATTCTGTTTAACGTTTGAGAAATTGTGATATTGTACTAACATCTCTGAAGAAATATTTCAGCATTTTGATTTATTTCTTGTGGAAAGAATAAATTTTTGTTAACTTTTCAACGACATGTGCATTCAATACAAAACGAACCCGTACGCACGCAACAATATTGCCTTTTGCCTTTTTTTCTACAGACCAAAGTAGTCTTTACTGCAGCTTAAATGAGATAATTTTATATTTTTCTATATTAAATTGTATTTCAACATCTTTGAACATTACACATTTAAAAAGATAAAAATATTTTTTCTAGTAAACGAAAACTAAAAACTCCTTTTTTTCCGATAACAGTATTAAAAAATAATGCTATATTTTATTTCCTAAATGACGCAAAAAATTTTCAATTCAACAGTAAAGCAATAAAGTTAATTTTCATCTTCAATGGCACTGAAATTAAATATTGATAAGCAAGTAACAATATAATACATGTTATTAAGTTTTTGCATTTTCAATTTGTAATAAATTTACAATTAAAATGAAAAGGTTCAAAATGAGTCATCTGTTTATTGTGAAATTTCTATTTATCGTATGTCAGTATACATATTGTGTGCATTCATTTAAATAATTTAATAACTTCTCAATAATGCGTGTTTTATCTTTTTATGTTTAGCATCATTTAAACAAATGTAATTAGAAATACATATATGATAATAAAATTTAAAAAACATACATGATAATTATAATTCTGGATGTATAGAGTCTGAAAGCCAGACAGCAAAATAATGGCAACACGTTTACAGACCAGAAAAGACTTTATTACAATATGTACAAACCCTACAATCCTTCATTGCAATCACCTGATAAATCTATAAAACACAGTCACCAAAATAAAAAAATTTAATGTAGATGAAAGCGCATGTAAGCCTCGAAGGCAACGAAGCAGTAGATTTGCTCGCTAAAGAAGAGGCGAACATCAAATGCTTAGACAGAATACCCTTCCAACTTCACTTCACATCTGAAACATTTCCTCCACATGAGCCATATAGCAATTAAATTCCATTTGTATGTTTAAGGCGTTTTAAATTCTGAGAAATATAAATATAAAATATATTAAAATATAAAAGAGTATAACAAAAAGTATAAAAGGAGAAATAAATATAATTCTGGAATTTCCTCAAAAATATGTTGTAACCTTTCCATTTTAAACTTTCTTGGCAAATCTGAGAAAAGCTTCGGTTATATTTCTAAAGTCAATAAAATAATTTGTTTTGGTATAGCTAGTGAATTCGTAGAACGCTCTAAACTAATATGAAAAGCTTATTTGTTTTTCTCGCAATGTTTTTCATTCTTATCAGGTAAATTGTTTTTAAGCATCCACTATCAAACTTAACTTAAGCACTTATGGGTATAAAATATTTTTAATGCACTTTTCAATTTGTAGAAAGAAAATTACAGTGAAGCTAGGAAAAAGTAAACATAAGTCATCATCTTTCGAGGAAAGCTCCATCGTGTAAATACATAACAGAATTGTTGAAGAAATAAAATTCTTGAGAATTAAATTGGGAGATAAAATTCTATATAAAGAGTCGTGAATCCATAGCAGCGTGATTTTATTTTTTTAAATTGAAAGAAAAGTCAACTAAATTTGAATTTAAACAAAGTCTGCTTAATAAAATAAAGTAAAACGTTTCCTGAAGATTTAAAAATAGCATCATTTCCTTGAAAGGAAATGTTATTGCATTCAAAGCTCATAAAAACTTATCATATATATAAAGGGAGAGCATATTGCGGCGACTCAGTTCTAGAAATTATTATTGTGTTATGTATGATTTTAGTTTTTTCGCAATCCAATTACCTATATTTACAAAGGTCTTTTTACATTTTTGATTCATTTAAAATTACATTGCCTTCCTTGAAAGCGTTCTGTAAAAAAATTAAATCTGAAATTCCAGATAGGTATTTTTGAAACGAGTTCAAGTACACTTTTTTAAGTTTCTCTTGTAAAGTTAGTTCAGTAATTATAACGAGTGGGGGGTTCCAGGAAACGAGAAGTGTGAATAATTACTTATTCATTTCTAAAGAAAACTGTATACTTTTTTACTATTTCATATACTTTTCTTGTGATTTAAGTTGATTTGTAATAAAGTATTAATTATCCTTTTAAAGAAAATAGCTAAAAAATAATAATTATTTCTATGAAGAAAATACGAGTAATAATTATTTCTTAATTTATTCTTGCTTTTTTGTTACATTTTTATTCAAGTGATATTGACAGCTTTGAAATCTGGCTAACGAGAAATTGTTTATTGTGTGTAATTTACTTCTTGGTTATTTTTTCATTTCAAAGTTACAGGCAAACATTTTCCAAATACTTTTAAAACTGCTATGAATATGTGTGTTCATGAAGTCTAAAAAATTAAAATTAAAATTTTATTTTAAATATTATGTCTTACATGTTGGCAGGCATTTATGAAAAATTATTATATGAAAAAGTCTATATTTTTATTGCTAATTGTTCACTGCATTTTGATAGAAAATGATTTACGTAAAGATTTATGACTTAGTGGTTATATGTCTAACACTACAAAGATTTGAAAGTTACCCAAACCTTAAAGACTATTGTAATAAAATCAATATCTGTAACATCTGAAATTATAGTAATACAAAAAAGCTTGCTCACGTTTTAAGAGAGAGTTTCCAGCTTTCTCCAAATTTTATTTTATGTATACATATATTATCGTAAAAAATAAAATATTGTTGATACCAAATCTCTTCTAATATTATCCGCAATGATAATAAATCTCAAAACTCACAAGATTGCTTCATTTTTAATCTGGGACCAATCATAGGCCTGATATGAAAAGTATGTAGTATACTTGAAAATACTGAGTATGCATTAGAATACAATATTTATTTTTTTCTAATGATACAATATTACATTTAAAGAAAAATATGCGAAAGAATTGCAAGAAGAAATAAATATACAAATTAACATAAATAAACAGAGTTGTTTTTTCATTGCACTCCGAATTCATTGCATTCCGAATATCTGTATAAGACTTAGGGCATTGTTAATGAATGCAGTTAAAAGGTATCAGTTTAAATGTAGCTTGCTAAATACAGAGCACAGTCTTAAAAGAAAAAGTTTTTCTAGGATGTCATTAGATTTTCTAGCCAGGCTTTTGAGAAAGCCTTTGTTAAATACTACTGTAGAAAGAGAACTTCAAAAACTAGCAGATGTTATTGATTAACTATAGCATCGTGGCTTTTTCAGCGATTTCTTTAACTCCTATTTCCAAACATTTGGCAGTGTGAAGATATCAAGAGAGTGATGATTCTTTTGACAATTATTTAGTAACACTCTAACAGTTACAGAGCTTCGAGTCTTAATAATTTAACAGCTCGATAAAATCAAGGCCCGAAAAATGAAAGCGTCATTCAAGTTATTTTTGAGACAAAGCTGTTATTTAAGAACCACATAGATAGCTTCTAGCTCATAAGCAGCAAATAGTTTTGCAAAAACATAAATAAAAAACTGACGTAAGTGCAGAAAATGCAAAAATTCATAGTACAAATGCAAATTAAATTCATCATTAAAAGCACGAAACCACATATGTTTAAAATGTTACACATTTTAGAGCAATCTGTGTAAATATAAACCCTCTAAATAACATCGAGAAAATTGTTACTGAGATTTTAAAGTGTAAATTGAGGTAAATCCCCTGCATTCTATTTAAAAAGCAGCAAACCATAGAGATTGGAAATGTATGTGACAAAAGCCTCATGCCAAGACTGTAAGTCTGTTTGCTGCTGCTTGAATGTTGCTTGGGGCGAACTACATGGAAGTAGAAGCTATCTGTTAGCCTCAAAAATATTTATAAGTAGACCAAAAGTCCTTCATTGTTAAGAAAACGAATAAAAGAAATATAAATAGATGTAGTGGAATCCATCTTCTCGAAAATGAATCACAAAAGAGAGGTTTGTGTGAAACGAGCGGAAATATTTAGTTCACATTTTTATCGATAGATTGGTTTGTGTCATAAAGACAATCAGAAGAATATTGAATAAAGTGCCGTGCTAAACTGGATGTCAACACAGTCCTGAAGACCTTCTTCTGCTGCTCATTTCCAATATTATTCGGAATGATGATCGTTCTTTACTACTGATATAATTGAGCGTCATTTTCTGCTCAAACCTTTAACTAAATATTTATACTTGACAAAACAATCTTCCTACTCTTCCTTTCCACGTAAAACTGCACTTCATTGCACCATTTGTTCTATTTTTTAAGAATATTTACACTTATTTGGATTCTTGAATTATTCAGCGGAATCAAATAGTAAATCTCTACACTGACTATGGTGCAAACATTTATTATTTCATAGTGATAGCAACTACAAAATATTTACTGATGTATGTACTGATGGTTTGTTGGAGGTTCATCATATTAATGCAATGATGAAACGGAAATCTCAAGTAAAATAAAAGTGTTATAAAATTGTTCTTTTCTAATAAGTTGTTTGTTATGCTTTCTTATAACGACAAAATTCCATTAAAACAATTTTCAGCCAATAAAAAAAGTACAGAATTTGTTTAATCTTTCAAAAAATCCCTTCTAATTTTTTATCGTGTAATTTTTCAATCATCTCATCTCAGAAATGAGATTCTTCGGGAACTAGAGCTTATCATTTTTCTCTACCCTTTAGGCTTCTTTTTTTTGTTCTAACCGGGAATTCTAGGGATAACTGTTGTTAGTTGTTGTTATTAATTCTTGGCAAAGTAACGTTTAACGGAATCGTTCAAACCATTAAAAAATTACACAAGGCAAGGTGACTTTTATTTTTACTATACTTACTTATTCAGAATATTAAAATTTTCTTCATGAATTTTGTTGTAAAAATAATTCTTACATTTGTAATATTTCTAAATTTATTTAAACTGTGTAAAATGTTTTAAGTGATAAAATTTCTAAAAATAGTATTCTTATGATGAATAATAACTCTTATTATTCTTAAATGAATGTTGAAACATATTAATTAGTTTAATTTAGGCAAATTGCAAACTTAAACTGATGTTTGTTTTATACAAAGCTTTTATAAGAGTTGAGCAGTACGTGATATTTTTGATCAAAATGCGTAGAACTTTTCTGTAAAACTAACTGTGACTCCAAGTTGAGAGCTAGCCTAATTTTGATGTTGAAATTCATAAGCTTTTCTTCAGTATTAGGTTAATTTTTCCCAGCGTATCATTCTCTCACTTTTTACTAATAATATAAGGCAGTAAAAAGTAAATTTAAGTTATTCTAAACTGAGTAGCGAAGAAATTATAGAAGAAATTTGAGATATATGTGATAGTTTGGTTATGCTCTTCGTAATTATTAAATGTGTTGTCTGAAATATGAAGAAGAAAGTAAAAAGTAGAAATCTTAAATTATTTAAAGTATAAAGGTCTGGTATTATAGCAATAATCTTATAGCAATAATCTTAAAGCAGAAATTTGAAAATTATTATATATTTGTATTACGTACCTTATATGTTTTACTTGCTAAGAAAGAAACTTTGAAGAAACGAATATTTGATTTTAGCGTGATTTTTGAATTTTTCAATTCATTTAAAAATACTCATGCATGCAATGAAAATAACGCACGACTGAAGATTTTAACAAAACTTTTTCTTACCTTGAACTCCAGTCTAAGAAACATTTTGACAAGAATTTTGACTATGTCTCCCAAAAATGTATTTCTTATGATATCTATTTAGAATATCAAGAAGAATTTAGTAATATTTATCGTCTGCTAGTAAAGGAAATTCTTGTGCTCGATTTCGCTGCAATTTCCCTTGGCTGCTTTGATTTGTTATCTCAAACAACCCTTTTCTAAAGAAACCTGTATAAATAAGCATTTGTTACACTTTTACTTAAATTACATTCCGTTTTAGCTGTAAGATGGTGAATACAAAGTAGTAGTGCTTCAATTCAATTTTCCTGAAATAACACAGATGCCCTTCCAAAGCATGTGTGGCATTATCTGTAGTATATAGACTGGCAAATTTTTCAGCTGCTTTCGCCACTTCTCAATAGATCTTTTTCTTATTTCGAATATTTAGACAGATAGCAATTAAATAAAATTTTAGAAGTTCTTAGATCAAGAAGCTAGAACTTATCTTTTTCCAGTACAGAATACTTGCATATTGCTAACGAATACAATGTAAAGTGTGCTTGTTTCCTTTACTATATTGCATGACAAATTGTAAAAGGAATACTTTTGCGCAACAATGTGATTCCAAAAAGAATAACATTTCTGCTCGCAAAAACAATTAAAGAAAGAACTGCCTAATTACTTCTGTGTAAAAATAGATTTATTTCTCACCGCAGATAGATAAACCATCATTTTAAAGAAAAGAACGTTAAATAGATAATGTTACGTGCGTACGGGTTCTTTATGGATTGAATGTATAAGTCATTAAAAAGTTAACAAAAATTTATTCTTTCCAAAAAAAAAAATCAAACTGCTGAAATATTTCTTCAGAAATATTCGCACAATATCACAGTATCTCAAACGTTTAAGAAAACTCAATTCAAAACAGATAAATAATTCTATCTCACAGCGAAATCGCTACAGCATAAAGTAAACAAACAGCAGTTCGCTTTAAACAGCTACAACTACAACAACAACTGCAACAACTGAAATGAGGTGTTTCAATTCGGCTTTTATAAGCTTTTTAATTATCAGTAGAACAATCTCGATTTTTCCAGGTTTTTCTGGATGGCAACAGTAATTACGAGATATTTATTTATTAAGCATTAAATGCACGCGCTCTTTTATTTTTATTTTTTTATTTTTTTTTTCGATGTAGCTTTCTCTTCAAAAATCGTCTGCGTTGCACGAGAAATATAAAGCAATTTTAATTACAATTCTAAATAAATAGCCAAATAAATATGAAATCCGTAACAATAAATAATCTAGAAATAAAAGTAAGAGGAAATTGAAAATTTTGCAACGCCATTGGCCTACAACGTAAAAATAATATGACGCCTCCAGTCTTGGGAAAATCAAGACGTGTTGCAATACAGAGAATCGGTGTTGTATTTTACAGAAAAGTTAGTAAACCAATAACACGGAGAAAAAAAATTAATAAAATGACGTAGAACCAAACTATATTATTTATACTGAAACCTGTCGTTTCACAGCCAATTTTAGCTCATCTACAGAAGAAATTTTATCTTAATTTCTTTATGGCATTTGCTATGAATGTTAAAAAGCATAAGAGGTTAACACTGTTTTCTAAAATAAACCAAAAGTTTCAACCAAATGGAGAATAGTTTCCCAACTGTTTTATAATAGCATATAATAAATTCAAAATAGTTTGTCATGACATTCTGTTACATTTAATGAAATGATTACTTTGAAATTAGTAACATGAATGACGCCGATACTCTGTTATAATTACTAATTTTATCTATCATCTTATTTCTGAAAATAATATATACGCTTTACTCCCTCAAGTTTCTTGTAACATGAGAATTTTGGGATTTCTAACATCAGAAAACTATCTTCGTTCTTATGTTAAGAGATACAGTTTTGTTTGGAAAAAAGCTTTTTTATGCGGTAAAATCTGTTCATTCTGTTTTATAAAGCGAGTTAAAGTTCTTAAAGATTCTTACTAGTGACAAAAGGAAATTTTTGCGTAAATGATTGAACGTGCTGTCAAGATAAATTTTGTTCTTCGAATTAACACAGTTAACCATAAAAATTCTATTAGAATATTGTTGCAATACCTTTCTTTCCTGTAATCAATTTAAAAGTTTCTCATGGTCTTAAAAATTATATTTTTATGCAATTCTTGATGAGATCAATACGATGAATAAACTTTTTTGAATGAAATAGAATTAGGTATAAATCACCCTTAAATTGTTGCTGACTTTATAGAACTCAAATGAGCGATATCAAATGAGATAACTAAGAGTCTCTATTCTTCCAATACAGAAGCAGTCACTTGCTTTCCTGTCTCAAAATTACTATTAGAGTTATACTATTGTATAAAACCAACGTCAATCAGAAGTTGATTTATGCAGAAAACAGGCGTTTTGATCGATTTATGGGTTAGCGATATTAGCTGCTTGCTGTACCGTTGCACCCGCAGTTCGAATCCTGGAAATGCATAGATGTTTGAAAGTACAAAACAGCTGTGTGACATGGGCGAGCGTAAAGTACTAGTCGAGCTGGGATGAGGCTTCTCCCATTCTCATAGGTGAAATTCGGTCGCCGCCTCTATTGCATTCTGTGATGAGATTGCCTTGGTAATGGGACTGATAAATGACCAATGGGTAGCCATTCTCGACGAATGCCTTACGTTGCAAGTATTCCAACATAACATGTAGAAACATTCGAACATAACATTTGGAACACCAACATGTAGAAAACAATAATGACCAAAATTCGTATTTTTCTGCTCTCCTTCAGTCCGAAATAAAAGTCCTAAACAGGTTAATACTCATGGTAAAAACGCAAATGCGTGGAAAATAATGTTAAAAAAATTTAGAATACAATACTGAAAAACAATAATTGACTCTATTTCATATTTTTCTCCTCTCCTTCAAACCGAATACAGCTCCTAAATAGGTTTATTCATCGCAAAAGTGCAAATACATTTCCTTGAAGGTGGTACAATTTTCTTAGAATATATTCATGAAACGTTTTACTGAACATTTTACATATAAATAGTGTTATGATTCTCATTCAAGATGCAAGTAGCAACAATGGTGTTAAAAAAGTTTAATTGAACAGCTGGATATTAGACAGCTGCTTGAAGGTAGGCATTCTCTGATCAATTAAATATATTTCAGGCTCCAAAATTTAAAAATTTCGTAAAATTCTTGTTACGATTTTCTTTGTCAATTTTTTCCTTCTCTTATGTATATATGTAATAATAATATTCCATAGTCAAAAGTACTTATAAAACCCGAAGTTAAATTTCGTCTTTTATTTTTGTTTTTTGCTCAATCACAATTCTTTTCACATTTCCTTTCACATATTCTTTTCATTTTAATGGCGACGATCTCTTATTCGAAAGTACGTGAAATTAAATTCACAGCTCCGTAGTCAAATTGATTTTCCCGCTTTTTCTACACGTACAGTTATAGAATGTTCTGGAAATATTTAAAGCGAACTGGATTGGCTGACGAGGCTGACGTCATTTCTTGTAAGCTCCGCCTTTCCAGTAATTATAAAAGGACTCGCAAAGGAAAATCGGGCGGTCTTTTCGTTAATGTAATGGAATACACTGTAAATTTTAACACAGCTGTTTTTCAAGAAAAATAATAAATGGATTCTTTTTGTTATCATCGTTTGTTACTTTGAGCTACGCCTACATCACATCATCATGGCACATCACATATATATATATATATATATATATATATATTCATTGGAATGAATTCTAGTGAAAACGCTTCAATTATTTTTGCAAATATTTAATAAACTCCTTCTCTTGTCCAATTGTTCACTTATAAAAGACAACTAGGACTGCCAATAATGTATTAATGTAAATTAAAAATAGTTAGCTTATAAACAAGGAATTCAGTTTGTAGACGATTTGAGAGGCAGTGATTTAAAATATGATATGGTATGATTAATACATTCCTATTCGTCAAAGTAAAGAAGTAACCTAACAAAGCAAAGAATTATAAAAGATTAATTTTAGATTTAACTCATTTTTATTGTAATGACTTGAGATCTTCAAAATGACTTTGGCAATGAATGCATATTTGGATAATATAGGCAACAATGTTTTAATAAAATTTCCCCGTATTTATCCACTCAACGAGAAGGTTTACAGATCAGTACAACATTTTTGTCTTTTTCCAGTACTATGCAGAGTACATGTTTTAAAACTAGACATAAAAGCAATAATAGCTGACGTAGGTTTTGAAATCAGTTTCGGGAGAAATCAGGTATGGGTCTTACCGTTTCAGAACGGAAAAAGAAAATTTCATTAGTGAGAGGAGCAAAATGATTTAATATGTAAATCAATGGATGTAGCAAACAGAAAACGAATGTAGCGTAGTCTGTTCAGACAAATAGCAATGAAACGGAAAAAGTTAAGACATTAGAATTAGAAAAAAAGTTTAGACATTAGAAAAGTTAAGACAAGCGTTGGGATGAGCCAAAATGGATAATTAATGTCAACAACTAAGGAAAAAAAATTTTAAAGTATTCAAAAAAATCAAGTTTACTAATACAAGTTTACAAATCAAAGAAGTATTAAAAGTATTAGTACAAATCAAATTCACTAATCAAAGAAGTTCTACATACTGTTTTTTAACGTCTAAAGTCAAATTTATAATTAAGTGTCCAACAGGGATTAATTATGAAAACTTTTGTTTATTTCTCATTTTCAGACATACGATTCATGTTCCATGATGAGAAATTTCAGCGTTTTTTAATTAGATGATATGTACAAAAATTTCGGAAGAATCAAAGTCAGAGATGATATTTTTAGAACATGAACATTAAAGTTTCCTCATAGGGAAGAAAATGACTTGAAAATTGAACTTATGGAGAATCGGAGCAATTTTGTATTTGATAGAAGGATTTAACAGCTGTGGGATTAACGGGGAAAACCTTTACTAAAATATTTACTAATTCACATGTTTAAAATAGTTTTATCTATTTAACATTTTGTTTTAGGTATGTACTTCAAATTTATATATCATAATATTAAGCAAATACCAAAATTTGAAACTAAAATTAAATTTGTGATTAAATGTTTCTTAAAAGTATTGGAACCTTAAAGATTTAAATCCCATGAATCCTAAATGTTCTTCTGCGTACCTTTCATCAACATTTCCTTTTCTAGGGAATTATATCTATGCTTTAAAGTGTTTTGCCATAGGTATCATTTTCTAACAATAAGAATAGAGTCAAATGTTTCGCAACATTACTTAATTAATTAAATTTTATTCGCATTTTTTGCAGTAGTATTTGGCATTTTTTGTGAAATGTTTGCAAAAATTTATACAATGAACAGTTTTTAAATGATTTTTGCAATAATTTTTAGCAATAAACTAAATATCGCTTTTCAATTTAATGCATTTCTCCCGAATGACTATTAATTTGATAATTTTATGCTAATCTGCAATAAATATTTAGAGATTATTTTTCAATTCTTATCTTTCTTGCTTTTGTTCTATTTATTTATTTATTTTTGATATGCTGTACATTTAGCTTTCAAATGTGTCTTGTCCTTAAGTGCCCGATATATTTCTCTTTGAAATATACTAAATAATTCTAATAGACTGAATAATTTTACCAAATACGCTTCTTTTATTATTTATTTTCAATACACTCTTTATATTCTAATGCAATTTTAAAATAGAAATACCAGTAAATCAAATAGGTATAAACAAAACAGAAGCATAACCAGAAGTTTATATGAGAATGAATCCATCCTGCAAACTCTTTTATGCATTCTTGTGGGAAAAATATTCCCATAAGTAATGCATACTCCATTTCCGCAGAAAAAGTATTCGATACTTTCAGAAAATGTTTACTGACTACGCTTCTGGAATAAATGATTTCGGAATAAATATTCAGAATCTAACGGATGTTCTATATCGAAGATCAGTCTTAAACGCCTGTTTCAAGAGGTCTAAAAAAACGCTGAATTTTTTATTTTACCCTTCCTATTGTCTGTTGCAAAATGTGTGCAGTCATTCAGCATGCACATAAAAATAGCTTTTATAGTCTAGATGAAAAGTGATTCGGCAGAATGCTGAAATTCTTTCATATCACTCTAACTCATCAACTTTCAAACGCATTTATTTATTTATTTATTTATTTTGGTGAGAGCGAATTTTCAAGAATTTCACTCTACTATCTAATATTTCATCATAAAAGATCTCAGAATGTAAATCTTTGCAAAAAAGCGCATTTTGTTTCCCATTCAGACTGATTCTTCTGAAACGACAATTGAATCTTTATGAAAAGATGGCTGAAAGTGTTTGTAGATCACGAAACGAATGTGCGATTTCTTTACTTTTCCGTCTTGAAAATAAAAGTCTTCCACTGAGGGTTAAATTCGGCGCTTTATATGATTAATGATTTTGTACCAACACTTCTAATAATGTCAGTATTGTTTACAAAACTAGACACTTGAGCTATAGAACAGATTCTATTCTTAAATATTAAATGTGACACAACTAAATGCTTCAAACCTTGACTATGGCAACAGTAAAGAAATAAAATATTATGTAATGCTTCTATTTTTCTCCTTTTGATTAGCCAAGAACAACATGATTACATTCTAACTCTTTGTACTTTTGAGTTATATAACTGAGTAACGCAAGGATGAAATTTATAAATGAAGATTTCAAGCTTTGCTTTTAATTCGTAATATGTGCAATCCGAGAAAAAATACATGAGGACGATTTTTGAACTTCAGCTCTACAAAGAGTAGTTAGAACGATTATCTGGTGGAACATTTGCGAATGACAAGGGTGTAGTTATATGAAATATATGCTATATATATATGCTTGCAAATTTAGAATATATGCTTGCAAATTTACAATATGTTTCTGAACATTGTTATACACATTGCTTAAATATCTCCGTTTTAAGCTAGTGATTGTAATGCCGATAATATTAATAAAAGAATTTAATGAGTTCGGGCCCAGCCGAACGAAAAAAATTAAAATTTGCGACATGTACATACTTATTATTTTTACCTTATTTATCGGATTTTTTTTTATTTTTGAAGTTTACTATGTATTTTTATCTCTTACTGTATTTGCTCTAGAAATTTTTGAACATTTAAGAACTTTGTGCTACTGTTTCGTGATTGGCTACCTCATGATCTGAAGACTCAGTACGTGATATTGCTTTCCTTATCCAAATTATTGCCATGCGATACTGCCATATGCTGTTGAAGTTATTCCACATCATCTGGAATTAATTCTTTATTCATGAAGGCCACGAATGAGAAATATAGTGGTAAAAGTCAACTGACTGTAGACCACTTACGCGAACGACGATCTACGATCTCAGTTCAGTTGCTGTTGTTTTAAGCGAACTGTTGTTTACTTAATGCTGCTAGTGATTGTAGCGAATCCGTTGTGAGATCGAGTTAGTTTCTCTGTATTTTGAATTTGAGTTTTATTTAATGCTGTAGTAGTTTAAAATATAACTACTGTGATATATTGCGATATTGTACGAATATCTCTGAAGAAATATTTCAGCATTTTGTTTTATTTCTTGTGAAAAGAATTAATTTTATTAACTTTTTATAGACTTGTACATTCAATGCATTACGAAACCGTACACAGGCAACAATTTTTGATGTCAAAAGTGTAGGATTTGAATGCCATTCACTACACATACGAAGGGCACATACGAAGAAGCTGTAGAACAACCCAGAGTACGGATGTTATGACCGTGCCTATCAAGAAGGAGGGAAACTAATTAGTGGCCATCGGACGGAGCGGAGGTTGCCAGACAATGGAAAGCCTCAGTTTAAAGCGCATCAGACTTCAGCAGCGAGTGACGGCAGTAATGGATGCAATGCAACACCCTGCAATATATCGATCGACACGAGAGTAAGTGTTACCACCATCCGAAAAGATGTGGCTCAACAATTGAAAAGCAAACTCATCTGGACACCACCTGCGTTACCCTTCAGCCTGTATCCGGCGGGAAGATCGACATTGACAGAAACGTAAACGTAAGCATTACGTTTGGAAGTGCCGCCTACCATCCCACGGCCTATGTCGCAACGATTACAGATCCTTGTATACTCGGATTGGACTTTCTAAGGAAATAGAATTTTTCCTTGGACTTTAAAAATAACGAACTGCATTCTGTCTCTGAGGACATAGAGCTATTTGGAATTAATGATGAAGGAGAAAAATCTGTCCACAAACTTATAGCTCAAGACAATGTCACAATCTGAGCAATAACTGAATTTTTTACTTCTTGGAACTACAACCGAAAAACGAAATTTCCGCTACGGCATCATAGAATATCCCAATAAATGTAACAGCTCGAAAGGAGTACTAGTACCCTCAGCGCTCGTTGATCCATAGAAAGACGTTATCTCGGCGAGAGTAGCCAATGTAACTGAGAAGGCGAGTGTTATTAAGAAAGGTGAAGTAGTGGCAGAATGTACTCTAGTGATCAGCGTTAAACGAAACAGAACAGTCCAGAATCCATGTCTTCAGAGAACATTATAGCGGAGTTACTGCGGAATGAGCAATTACGTGATGATGAGAGGAATGCTGCCGAAAGTGTCAACCAAGAAGTTCAGGACGTTTTCTCCCGCTCGTCTTCTGATGTGGGTCGAACAAGTTTGACTCATGATAGAACTGATACCGGACATCACCCACCAATTAAACACCACCCAAGACATCTGCCGATAGCTAATCAGGAAGAAGTAGGAAACTTCTATAAGACATGCAAGAAAACAATGTCATAGAGCCTTCAGTAAGTTCCTGAATATCTCTCATCGTCCTGGTAAAAAGACGGTTCAACCAGATTTTGAGTTAACTGTCGCCGGTTGAACGAGGTTATAAAGAAAGAAAGCTACCCTCTTCCTAGGATTGACGACCTGGACACTCTTATTCTGGACGCTCTTTCTGGAAGCAAGTGGTTTTCGAGGCTTGATCTAAAGAGTGGATATTGGCATGTAGAGATCCATCCTGATGGCAAAGAAAATATGGGATTTACTACCGGACAAGGACTTTGCCAGTTCACGATGCTGCCGTTTGGACTATGTAATGCGCCAGCAATATTCGAACGACTCATGCAGACTGTTTCGGAACGTTTTTCCCACGAAGCCTGTCTGATATACCTGGACGTCATCGTCATCGTTCGAACGGGTTTTGAAAAACATATAGATAATCTCAGAAAGGTGCTTCAGAAACTGAAAGAAGCAAATCTAAAGCTGAGTCCCGCTAATTGTAAATTATTCAGACAGGAATTGACTTACCTCGGACATGTCATGTCTGCTGAAGGTGTGTGCACGGATCGTGAAAAAGTGCCATCCGTTAAAGACTAGAAACGTCCTGAAAGTGTCCATCAGTTGAGAAACTTCCAGGGGCTTTGTACTTACTATAGGAGATTTGTGAAGGACTTTACTTCCATCGCAAGGCCCCTTCACAAGCCGGCAGAAAGCAAACAAAAGTTTTTGTGGACAAAAGATTGTGAGGATGCATTTAACAACTTGCAGGAAGCTTTAACATCGGCTCCAATCCTGACATTTCCTCAGCTCGACAAACCATTTATTCTCGACAATGAGAGTGTCAGTGTTGTTTTGTCCCAAGAAATTAACGGCCAAGTACGTGTCATAGCCTACTGTAGCAACTGCCTATCAAAACCGGAGAGAAATTACTGTGTCACCAGGAAAGTGTTGCTCTCCACAGTTAAAACCGTAGAACATTTCTATCATTATCTATATGGTAGAAAATTCCTGCTCCGCACGGATCATGCATCACTGGCCTGGCTTTAAAAGCCAGGCCAGTGATGCATGATCCGTGATTCAAGAATCCTGAGGGTCAAATAGCCAGACGGATACAGAGACTCCAGAAATATGACATCACTATCCGTCATCGGAAGGAATCATCACACGGAAACGCCAACGCCCTGTCTAGAAGACCTTGCCCAGAAAATTGCCGATATTGTTCCGGGGTCGGAGCTAAATACCAGCTGCTTAATTCCGTAGCACGACAAATTGTGACAACAACACTGGCTGATCCAGAGCCATGGAGGGACAAAGAAGTCAGGAAAGAGCGGCTGGAAGACCGTGACATTAAACCCATAGTTGATTTAATGGAGACCTCAAACACAAAATATACCTGGCAGGAGATTTCGAGTCATAGTCCCACGACAAAAGAATACTGGGCTCTCTTAGACTCACTTTTTAGTCGAAATGGCGTCTTGCACCGGAAATTCGAAACGGATGATGAGAAGACAATCCGATGACAAGTGAGTCTTCCAAGATTCCGGATGTCCTTAAAGAACTAAATAGCAGCTCTACGGGAGCTCACTTCGGAATAATGAAGACCCCTCAAAGACTTCGTGAGCGCTTCTTCTGCAATAATTCAAAGGATGACATGCAGAAGTGGTGGCGATCCTGCGATGCTTGCGCGGGTCGGAAAGGACTGAAGAAACGCAGCCGATGGAAGCTGTAACCTTACAATGTAGGAGCGCCTCTTGAGAGTATCACCTTTGACATCTTGGAACCTTTGCCAGGAACTGCTGATGGCAACAAGTACATTCTTGTTGTCATTGATTACTTGCCTGAAGCATATTCTATTCCTGATCAAGAGGCTATCACTGTAACTGCGATGATGATACAACACTGGATTTCCATGTTCGGAGTCCCTATACAGTTACATTCCGATCAGGGAAGGAATTTTACCTCGGCAGTAATCAATGAAATCTGCAAGCTACTGGGCATTGACACAACCCCAGTCGGACGACATGGTAAAGAGGTTTAATCGAACCATCCTTAATAACCTCTCAGTTAGTCTCTAGTTTCTAAACACCAACAGGACTGGGACAAGAAGTTATCACTATTTTACCGGCTTACCGCAATGCTATTCACGAGACTACCGGATATTCCCCATCTCAGATGCTCTTCGGTTTTGACCTTCGTCTGCCACGTGATCTGTTGTTTGATCGCCCTCCGGATGCGGCTTCATCGCCTGAGAAATACATTCAAGATCTCCAGGCTCGGTTTGAAGTGACACGCAAATTTGCACGAGAGCGAGTCAACTTGGCGAAGGAGAAGATGAAGACCCATACGACATCTGAGCTACTGGACATCGTTTCAACGAAGGAGACAAAGTGTGGTTGTAGAATCTGACTTGACGTAAAGGACTCTATTCCAAATTACAGTCACCTTGGGATAGTCCGTACACAGTCCAAAACAGGCTGAACGACGTCGTGGTTCGGATCCGTAAGTTATCGAAATCTAAACCTAAAGTCGTTCATTACGACAGGTTAGCTCCTTTTTATGGCCATAGTACGTAGCGTGTATAATTGTAAATAATAATGTAAAATAATATAAGATCCTGGTCCTTTTTTTATTTAGTATTTGATGGTATTTGATTTGTATTTAGAGTTTGATAGTCTTTGATTTGCTGAAAGCCATGTATTGAAATTATTGTTTATGTTATTGTAATGTAATGTTTATTATTGCATTGATTCCTTATGCGTAAGTCTGGCTTCATGTCCAGGGATTGTACTGTCCGGGACGTGCAGTCCTTCGGAAGGGGGCAGTGTTTCGGATTTTGTATTTATTTAGCTATTTATTTAGAATTGTAATTAATATTGTTTTATTTTCCCGTCCAACGCAGCGCGTGACGAATTTGAAAAGAAAGCTATGCCGGAAATGTAAAAATAGAAAACCGCGTGCATTTAATATTTAATAAATAAATATCTTGTAATTTTACTGTTTTGTTATCCAGAAAAATCGAGAAAATAGATTTTACGAGAATATTCTCATGATGATTAAAAAGCTTATAAAAGCAGAATTAAAATATCTCTGTTCACTTGCTGTCGTTTTAAGCGAAATGTTGTTTACTTACTGCTGTTAGTGATAGTAGCAAATTCGCTGTGAGATCGAATTAGTTTTCCTATATTTTAAATTTGAATTTTATTTAACGATATAGTAGTTTAAAATACACTGCTCGACACTGAAAATGCAACACCAAGAAGTGGTCAGAAAGGGCTAAAATTTGGAAAAAAGACAGAGACAGCAAGCAGCAAAAAGTGATCTTTATTTCAAAATGATAGTCAGAATACAGAGCGAAAACGGCTTCGGTTCAGTAGGATGTAGGGCCACCGCGGACAGCGATGCAGGAAGAAACACATCTAGGCATAGAGTCAATAAGAGTGCGGATGGTGTCCTGAGGGATGGCTCTCTATTCCCTTTCAACCATTTGCCACAGTTCATCTTCTGAATGACGAATCTGAATGAGGCAGGGGCAGAGTCTGAAAACGGCGTCCAATTACATCCCTAACATGTTCGATTGGTGACAGGTCAGGAGAGTACGGTGGCCAGGGAAGCATTTATACCTTGCAGAGCATGTTGGCAGAAGCGAGCACTGTGTGGTCGGGCGTCATCCTGCTGAAAAATTGCATTAGGCAGGCCCTGAAGGTGGGGATTGCCACCGGCCGCAGTACATTATCCAAGTATTGTTGGGCCGTCATTGTGCCCTGAATACAAACGAGAGGTGACCTGGAATCGTAGGCAATAGCGTCCCAAAGCATTATGCCACGTTGTCGCGCGGTGGGGCGTTCCACAGTTACTGCCGGATTAGATTTGTTTTCACGTCGACGCCACACACGTATGCGGCGACTGTCACTAGATAAACAGAAGCGTGACTCATTTGAGAACACGACGTTTAACCATTCTGTCATCCACATTGCTCCAGTCCAGCACCATTCTAAACGTTGGCGTCTGTGCTGTGGGGTCAATGGCAGTCTTCTTAACAGACCCGCGAGTGCAGGCCACGTTCAACCAATCGACGGGAAATGGTTTTCGTCGACACGGGAACATCCAGAGTATCTTGCACATGCTGCAGAATCGCGGTACAAGTGACTTGCGGGACCGCCACAGATTGTGGCGGATCCGTCGATCCACGCGTGCTGACGTCTCTCTGTGTGCACCTGCACCCCTCCTTCTTCCCACATTCCCTTGTTCCAACCATGTTCGCTATAGCCGATGCACCGTGCTCGCATCCATGTGGGCATTAGCTGCGCTTTGACGTAAGGACCAACCCGCCCTTCTCAGTCCGATGACCATACCCCTCGTAAAATCGTCTATCTGCTGGAAGTGCCTTCGTTGACGGCGGCCTGGTATTCTCTCCTATCACACGTATCCACATTGAGGATTGACCGTCATCGAAGAAGGACGTGCATTTGTCGAGCTCTGCAGGATACCTCATCTTCTACCGTAATTCTTGGATACACGAGAAAAATTCTTATTCACGATTCTGTATGAAGTCATTCTGAACATGGGGATAGGACGTGCTTTTGTCGAGCTCCGCAGGATACCTCATCTTCTACCGTAATTCTTGGATACACGAGAAAAATTCTTATTCACGATTCTGTATGAAGTCATTCTGAACATGAGGATATAAGTTTTGTGCATGTGCAGTGTGATATTGTGATTATATTTGTGTTTTTCTGCGAAAAACGGAAAACAGGTCGCAGCAAAACCACGCCGTTTGTGCTCACTGAACTTGCCGAGGCATCGACGGAAGGGTCCCGCCGGGCCAACACGTGGTGACCGTACTAGGGTTCGGTTTCCAAAGAAAATCTACAAAGTGCTAAATTTCGCTAAAATTTGAAAAATCGATATCTTCGCGTCAATAACTCCTAGAAACACCATCCAAAGGATAATTAGGTAGGAATTTTACATTCTAACGTTTGCAATAGCCATTTTTTCCCGAACTGTTTTATTTTAAATTTCACTTATTGGACTTCGACTTTTTTTTTCTCAGCAGTTTCAAGCCAAATTTACAAACTGCAATTTTTGATTAAACTTTATAATTCAATATCTCTATCTAAAGAGTCGTCAGCTCTGTATTAAATTATCTTGTTTTAAAAATATATTATTTGTTCATTAGTAGAATAGTATATATTTTGGCCTGGTGAAACAATACCTATCATTAACTGTACGCTAATTTTTAAGTCCTAACTGTTTTATTTTTGTAAATCAATTTCTTAGTAATGAATTGTGGTATTTTCACCATCTAAAGAGGTATTATCTTGGAATGTGTTACTGTACCATTCTATATTATCAATTTTTGTCTAATTGCATTAATTAGTGTTTTGATTTTGTATTTGCATATCTATGTCTCATAGCATATGTGCTTTTAATTTGATGGTTACTAATTGATACAGACTTAGACAGACCATAAGGACAATCCTGTGAATAACTTGTGCATATTCTGTGAACTATAGACAACTCTGTGACAATTTTCAATTTTATAGACAATTCTGTGAATCACTTGTGCACTTGTGCATATTGGTATCACATTGTAATTTCAATACCATATGTGCTTTTAATTTAATAGTTACTAATTGGAACAGACTATACAGCTAATTCTGTGAATCACTTGTGCATAATGTCAAATTCAGATTCATTTACGTATTGTGATAGATTTGACATATCAGAATTAATATCCTCAGCAGAACATACATTTGAGGAAAAAATCAGTGCGCTCTTTGATGAAGGTGTTCATATAGCCAAACTCGTACGGAGCAGCAGACACGTCTTTCCACAAGATCTCAGAGAGCGTCTGATAGCCACTCTTATTGCCTTTAAAGAACTCGCAATTAGCGGCTCTCGTAAGGAACCCATAGAGGTGGACACTACAGCAACAAATACAGATACTATTATAGTGCGTAGTATCTCATCTAACACCGATTTGGACACACAGTCTGTTGCTCTAAACACTGCTCCAATTATTGCTCCAGCTAATTTACCACTCCCAGTTTTACCACCGCCCACATTTGCGGAGGTATTGAAGCAAACTAAGCGACCAAGTCTAATAATCAAACCCAAAGCGAAAAAATCTTCAGCTGAACTCAGAAAAGAGCTTCAGGAGAAAATTCCATTAGCAAAACTTCCGGTTTCAGTGGAACGTATTACACCTACTACTCAAGGCGGCCTTGAAGTCTATTGTCGATCCTCTGATGACATCGCAAAACTGGAAGAGCAGCTCACCCGGGCTGATGTCAACGCAGAATTTAGACGAAGACAAAAACGAAAACCTCGCTGCGCAATACATAACGTCCCAATCGAAGTTGCCCCAGAAGAACTTGTCTCTGAACTTAGTACCTCCACTAGACTTCCCTCAGGTACATTCAAAATACTCTTCAGACTTAAAGAACGACGTCCAAACCGTGTCAAGTGGATCCTGGAGTGTGAGCCTCGAAGCTTCACAGCCGCAATTAACATCCGTAGAATATTCACAGGCTGGCAGCCTCACACTATCACTGAATTTCTCGGCATCAAGAGATGCTACAAATGCCAAGAATTTGGCCACACACAGGATGCCTGTACTAACAAGGGGGAGTACTGTGCCTTCTGCGCCGGCAATCATTCAGTTCGAAAATGCACAGCAGACCACCCAGAATGTATCAACTGCGGTGATGCAAACAATCGATATGGCACCCAATTCAACTTCAACCATCCGGCCTATCATCCCTACTGCCCTGTCTACCAACAAGCAGCCACCAGCATCAGGAACATCACCGATTATTAATGCTCAATCCTGCAGCTCTCAGCTCGCTTCAGCCACACAAAATATTATTACAGGACTTGCACCTTCTTCTCAGCTTAACTTATCTTATAAAACTTCAACTCAACCGATTAAATGCCTCCAAATAAACCTGCAGCGTGCAAAAGCTGCAACTGCACAAGCAATACAATTTGCGATAGAAAATAGCATTGACATTATATTCGCACAAGAGCCATATACTCATTCCGGCAAAGCCACTGGCTTTCCATTACAATGGAATGTATACCAGAAAATTGACAGTGCTCAGCCTCCACGCGCCATATTAATCTCCTGCAATACGGACTGGAATTCATCTATCATTTGTCAGGAAAGGGACAATGTTGCGGTTCTTCTGGAGCTACAAACATTCTCAACGGTTCTAGCTTCCCAATACTGTTCTCCAACAGAGGATCTGTCCCCACTGTTTCAATCTACGCAGAATATTTTCCACAACTTTCATATCCCTAATATGGTATTTGCTGGAGATTATAACGCACATAATACAGCTTGGGGTTATCGAACCACTGACAGCAGAGGACGTGCAATGGAAGATTTTATTTCCAGCAATAACCTAATCTTACAAAATACAACAGACGCCCCACCATCTTATGATCGAATATATGCTCATGGATGGCCGGACTTAACGCTTACCACTACTTCGGCAGCCAATTTAATACAAGGCTGGCAAATTGAAGATTCTATCAGTCTTTCTGATCACAAATACATTACCTTCTCAATAGATAAAGTTACCTCTATTCCAATAATAAAACGTTATAACCTCCCAGGTCGCAAATTAAATTCCTTCATCAGAAAAATTCATAGCAAATTAAGAGATTTAGAACATCATCTTCTACGGGCAAATACTCAATCTGAATTGGAAATCTTTTCTGACTTATTACAAACGGCCATACAACAAACATGCAATGACACTTTACCTGTCCGAAGCTCCAAACGACTACAAGCAGTTAACTGGTGGACAGGCGCTCTTCGAGCACAACAGCAGAAATGTCGCGCCCTTCGTCGAAGGCTAAAAGCGGATAGACGACTTAATCTACAAACAAATACCCTACAGCGTTTTCAGATGGAACGAGCCAAATATAAACGTATGATTCTAGAAGCAAAAATCAATTCGTGGAAATCGTTCTGTACAGAAAATAAGGAAATATATGGTATACACCATAAAATAGCTAGTGGAAAACTGTTTAATCCTGCACGTTTCCATGTCACACCTTCCTTACAATCAAACACTACTTATACTGAGGACACATTTCAGCAAATTCTTGAAGCTGTCTTTGGCCACGATGACGAACAAGAAGACACGGCTTCCCACATCCTAATTCGGAACAATAATAATACGTCTGATGCTCCTCCGGATCCTGATTTCACAAAACAAGAACTTTTGCAAGTGCTACGACACTTACCCAAAAGGAAAGCGCCTGGACCGGACGGAATTGATTATTGCATTACCAAAGTAATTATAAATACAGCTCCATGTTTCTTTATTCAGTTCTTCAACAAGCTTTTGCACACGGGCACCTTCCCACGGAATTTTAAAATAGGACAGGTAGTCCTGTTCCTGAAAAAGAACAGAGACCCAAGTAATCCTGACTCCTTTCGCCCAATCTGTTTACTCTCAGCAATGGGAAAAATTTTTGAGAAGCTTCTAATGAACCGTTTACGTTTTCACCTACATAAAAACGCCATCCTTAGTCCTCGACAATTTGGTTTTAGACCCGGGTTTTCAACTCTCCACGCTTTGCATGACATTCGGGATATAATACTACAGAATAAAAACAATGGCTATCACACGGCACTCTTAAGCATTGATCTTAAGAGTGCCTTTGACAACTTGTGGTGGCCCGCTATAAGACAGGCTCTCAGAGCAGCAGAGTGTCCTCAAAATTTGTATCAAACTCTTAGTCATTATCTTTCAGACAGGAAACTTATTTTAATACATACAAATGGCATCATAGACCGACAACAAACAAAAGGATGCCCACAGGGCTCATGTGCTGGCCCGCATTTATGGAATTTAACTTTCAACAGTGTACTAACAGCAGATTGGCCAGCACATACTGAAATATTTGCATATGCGGATGATGCTGCTCTGCTTGTTAGGGGAAAAACACGCGACGAGTTGCAAAAGCACTGCAACGAAACATGCGAACTCTTCTCATCATTCTGTTCAAAACTAAAGTTAACTATAGCAGAACATAAATCTCAAGCTTTGCTAATACCCAAAAAAGGTGGATCATTGGCACGAAGACCTAGAATAGTATTAAATAATCAGCGCATGAAGATCGTTCGAGAATTAAAATATCTAGGTCTTATTTACGATGAGAAAATGACCTGGATACCCCACATCCTTGACCTCAAAACAAGGACTGCGACAATCGCCAAGCAAATGAAGCGATTCCAGGGGTATAGGTGGGGTTTAAACCCACATATCCAGAAAGTATTATTTCAAACAGTTGCAGAAAAGATGGTTACTTATGCGGCTGCTGTATGGGCTTATCCCATGCAGGGTCGCAAAATAAAATATCTTAGTTCTATCCAACGTCCTTTTGCTCTGAACATCACAAGAGCTTACAGTACCACAGCATCCGATGCTCTTAATGTACTAGCCGGACTGCTGCCTCTCCACCTTAGAGTCGAAGAAGAGGCAGTTCGACAAACAGTCAAACAATTGCAACGGCCAGCAACTTTTCGCGATGAGATATATCTGCCAGAAAACTATGAGAGACTAATGCCCAACTTCTCATTACATCCATCACACCAAGGAGCTGGAGTTCGAATTCAAATGAAACCGGTCTCGACTACTTCCAATTCAGAGACGGAAATCTACAGTGACGGCTCTAAAATAGATGACAACACCGGCGCAGCTTATGTCGTTTTTCAGAACAATACAGTTATACACCAGTGGAGAGGACAGTTAAGACCACAAAACTCCGTTTTTCAGGCAGAAGTGTCTGCCATTTCTGAAGCAATTCGCTATCTCACTGATCAGCACATTTCCGCAGCAACTGTTAAGACAGATAGCCAATCCTCTCTACACGCTGTAGGTAATCCTGAACATCCTTCACCCCTAATACAAGGTATTCAAAGAGATTTACGAGAGCAAATGCCACATCAAATCAAATTACAGTGGGTTAAAGCTCATGCTGGCCTATTAGGAAATGAAACTGCTGATCGTTTAGCTAAAGATGCAGCCTCCGGACATACTGACGTACAAATAAACATACAGTGGCCTATATCACATCTCAAGAAGACATTACGGCTCCAGGTCTTAAGTCAATGGCAAAACGAATGGGACAATAGCCTTACCGGCAGACGCACGTACTACCATCTCTCGTACGTCAACACAGAAAGAAACATTTCTTCTCCATCTTTAGTTCGCTACATTACCGGGCATGGGCCTTTTCCTCAATATTATGCGAGACACGGCATCAGTAACACTGATATATGTAGCTGCGGGGAGGTCGGTACACCCGATCATTACGTCACAACTTGTCCTTTGACAGAAGAACTGCACATTCCTTTTCCCAGCACCAATCGACAAGCCTTTTCCAAATTCTTGATAAAGCAACGCCACTTAACTCGCAAATTAGTGCGTATCATTGATAAGCTCTCTTCTTTAAACCTGGACTTATGCCAACCATCATAGGACTTTATTCTGCATATAAGCTCCATACGAATCGGCATATATGATTTCTGCACAACTGTACTTCATTACCTAATATATATAATCTGTTATAATATTCTATAGTATATCCATATGTATTTACTTATTGTATCACGCAGCCTTACTACATCTTTTGTATTAATTTTACTTATTAGGCATAACATACAAATCTGGATCATGGTGGACGTGGTGCTGTACTAATTAACCGTATGGTAGAGGCATAGTGCCCACGTCCTCCGTTCCTTATCCTTATCCTTATCACACGTATCCTCCAGGACAAAAAACAACTTTCTTCGATAATTCGTCTGGCAGAAATAACGACACGAATATTGCCCATTCTGTACGTTCTTTTCCTTATATCTTACTTCACGTGCGTCGCAGAGCTGCGCATTTCACATCATTCGCATAATTCAGTGACGTGGGTCTACTCTAAAATTTGCATAACCATTTGTATAAAAACAAAATTTGCATTTCTGACCACTCCTTCTTGGTGTTGCATTTTCAATGTCGAGCAGTGTGTAACTACTGTGAGATACTGCGATATTGTAAGAATATCTCTGAAGAAATATTTCAGAATTTTATTTTATTTCTTGTGAAAAGAGTACATTTTATTAACTTTTCACCTACTTTTTCATTAAATCCATTAAGAACCCGTACGCACGCAACAATATGTTCTTCTACAAAAACTCCATATTTTTATAATACCTACATTTAAACAAAAGCAGATTCTGTTGTTTGACACGCTATATATCTTATTTCCCATTCTGTGTATTTTATTACTCAAATAAGACAATTCACATATTATAAGACAGTTAGAGATTTGTATATATACCTAGAAGTCTATTACTTTCTAGGTTTATCTACATATTCTTCACTATCAACATGGAAAAAACAATTACCTCCGTCTAGATTTAGATTTATTTATGTAGTACTTATTGAACTTCCTTCATGGTCATCATCCTGTCTTTATCGTCTTCATCATCATTCCTGTCATAATTCAGCATCGTCAAGTCTACATTTCGTGATTATATATCTAACTATATCCAAGGAATAAGAAATATATCGTTCGTACAAGCTTAGAAATGTATTTGAATATTTCTCATACCATATTCAGCTATGAGTAAGGAATATTTTATCAAATGCCAACCAGTAAGTCATCGTCAGCAAATATTTCATCTGAAATTTTTTTCAAATAGTATTGTTTGAAGTCATCAAATTCATAGTAAAAACACGAAACCGGTTTCCAATTCCTAGTTTTCCAATTTTCAAAAAAAGTACTATGTAAAAGGATAGAACACATTTGATCCATGAGGGAATCTTATGATATTAGAATAGAATAAAAGAAACTTTATGACCTTCATTTCCTTTCTTCTAATAAACGATCATGACAGGATCAAATGTGTTTGGGTTTCACTTGGAATGTTAAGAGCATTCGATCCTGGACGCTTCCTGAGTTTTACCACTCTTATTGCCATTCATTTCATTCTTATAATTCAGGTGCATAATCAGATCCATACATAACGGGTAACATAGTATAGCCAAACATGTTTTGTCGATTCACTTATCTTAACACGCGAGAAAGAACAACAGAAGCTTCAAGCTTTGTAAAAATATGATTATGCCATCATCAAATGTAATTAGAATGAGCCACAACTCTTCACTTTTTCTATCTCAGACTTCGGCTTTAGAGTATTGATACAGATTCAGAGACGAATGAGATAAGAATGATCTAACATCTTTGTCATCAGTAAATTACAGTATATTATATCACATAAGAACAAAATAAGAACATATTCAATACCTTCATTTCCTCTTTCATGATAATATAACAATGCTATCATCAAAACTGTTTGAAACTATGCCAAATTTATAATACGAGTTAAGTCCTTTTTATTACATTTATTTCCATTACTCTTAAACTTTGGCCTCATAGTTTAGTTGCATAAAAAGGAAGATGAAGATATAAAGAACGGGAAAAGCAGAATGAAAAATCCTTCAAGACTTTCATTTCTATTTTCATGATAATATTATAACAGAACAGAACCGTTATCAAAAATGTTTGGTCATTTTTACTGTAAGGTGAATGTGCCTGCTTACTTTCATTGCTCCCGTTTTCCCACAATTCCGTGTTTTGGAGAGGAATTAATAACAGATTAGATGTGTAAGTATTATATACTGACAACATTTGAAACACACTTTGTTACAACGCATAACCCTCTGCTCAATATTATCTAACACAGGTTCAAATGGATGATTTACTTTTCTTGTTAAGTTTTATTCCGACCGATAGATAAAAACGTAGATAACACATATATTCAAATAATTACCTTAATATTTTCTATAGATTTCCATTCTATTTAAAAACAATTCAAATTAATCATATTTATAATAAATATTTAAATTACATATTTTTTAAACATGGAAATATTTGGATTTCTATTAAATACCTTAGGAAAATCTTTAATAATAGAGAAGAACATTCTTTCTTACATGATTTACAAGTCTTATGGCTGTAGCTCTAAAAGTTTCAACAAAAGTTTGAAGACCTAGCTTTCTGAAATTCTCTAGAAATCCAGAAAGCTTGTGGGATGGATACATCACTCAAAGTGCCAAGCTTCCAATTACCCTTTAACAAGAGTCTTCAGCACAGAGCTGTCGAAGCCGAAATTAAAACGTATTGGATGAAACACATTCTCTACTCCATCATACAGAGAAATTTATCACGTCAGATGGATAGACGGCTGCGTAATTAATGTACGTCGCGAAATTTATAAAACTGAATGACAAGTCTGTATCTATCTTGAGATCATCTATATAAATGGTCTCAAACTCAGCCTGCATGTGGGCCATATGCACGATATGAAAGCAGCTGACTGGCCTCAATAAATTTTATAAACGTTTACTGAACAAAAATTCTTAAAAACATCACGAAATTTTGAATTTTACTTGTAATTACAAAATATTTATCAAAAAATACTTAAACAATACAAATTATAATGACTCAAAGGAAAAATTCAAATTTACTTTTATTTCCTATCTGAAATCTGAAGTAAGAAACTTCAAGAAATCTGCAAGAAACTTCAGCTGACAACATTTTAATTCGTTCAAATGCAACATTCAAATGCTATACACTTTCTTTTCCTTTCAATAGCAATCGACCACGTAACCCCTATATCTATATCTCTAAACCTTTAAGCACAGTATTTACTACAAATGCATAGCTGAAATATATTCAAGGGTCGTGTAAAGTTGTTTCGAGGAAAGCATGTGGCCGTAGGCGGCCAGTACGAGACCAATGATCTAGATCAGTGGTCCCAAACCCCCGGTAGCGGTCCGTGGATCTAATGGTACTGGGCCGCGGGCCGTCCATTTCATTAAAACTGAATTTTAATTCCTAGGTTTGTACCCCAAATTAAAAACATTTGTGTTTCATTAAAATTAAATTGGACATAAGCAAAACATTAAATTAAAACTGGACATAAGCAACACACTTCGGGTGCCATTGTATCCGATTACCCCCAGATGGAACCGTCTCATTGCAAAGAAACAAGCTCAGGGTTGTCATTGATTTAACGTTCTAGTAAGTTAAACCGTTAAATCAATTTATATTTACTTTTTGGTGTAACTATATTTTATTTTGAAGGCATGTATAAAACAATTAAATTAAAATTAATAAATCAAAATAATCTAAAATATAAACAATCATCGTCCGCCTTCCCCAGCAGGCCGTGGTAAAATTATCAAACGTTGACCGGTCCGCGGCGATAAAAAGGTTGGCGAACACTGATCTAGATAACCAGAGTCCGTGATCAGAGAAGAAACATAACAAGACATATTGGTAATATAGTGTTTGTGTAGACAGAGTGATAATATAATATTTTCATAATCTTTATCTTGGACATTCGACAAAGTTATCTATACAAGAGCTTTAGGTCTTCAATCATTCACACTGGAACTTAGACTCGGGACGTAACTGGGACCCTCAAGTAATCTTGATTATTTGGATCGGAAACTACCTGCATACCCTAGGTGACCATAGGCTATAAAATGTCACTGACTTCTCTGCAAAACTCCGAGGCCGTCATCTAAGGACGTGGAAGGCAAGAAGGCAAGCTCACACAAGGTAAACGAGTGTAGAATAGTAAGATCATCAGCTTAATAGTAAGTAATTCGATAGTAAGATCAAAATGACCAATATTTCAAGTAGTTCTGAAAATTACCAATATTTCTAATAATATAAATAAACAGTTCTACTCAATATAAACTTTCACTACTAATGTCACTACTTCAGAGAAGAACAAAATCATCTGAAATCTTAGAGGTTGCCTTAGAGAAAGATCACTGCATTTGATATGGATGATCTGAGAAAAGCTTATAATGATGGAAAAATAAGAGCAGTCTCTTAGATTTAATGTGCTTAGAGCAAGCATATACTTATATTTCTCAATTTATTTTAGAAAAGTGAAAACTAATTTCATATCTTAAAGGAAGAAGTTACTTTTCAATTAAAGAGAGTTTTCAGTAATAATTTCCAAACTTTCGTTGACATTTTGTAGTCTCATATAAAAGTAAACTTTCTAATAATACAGTATGAGCAAACCTAAATTAAATTTGGTCAAGACAAGCTGTATACTGATAAAATAGTTTAGAGAGAATGTGATACCAATGAGAAACCATTTTCAGAAATAAGAGTCTAAATTCAAACATAAAAAGAATTTTCTCTATTTTGCGATTAAAGGAAATTACATATTCACATATCGTGGATGGAAATTGAATAAATTACCATGGTGTGTTTTGATTTCTGCTTTATCTTTAATGAATGGTAATGGAGTTACCAACCTTTGAACAAACTAAAGAAAGGTCACAGCTCACAAATGCCAGAAAATAGTAATTAGGATTCTGGAAATAATAATTAACTGTGCAATTTAATTTAAAAAGCGCTAGCAAATCATCTGAATGTTACACAAGTTTTAGTTGTCTAATGAAAAGTCATCGAGGAAGTTGTAGGATTCCTCACTTTTATTCTGTCAAATTAAGTATCGAGGAACCTAGTGAACTACTAAGCAAACAATCGCTTAAGTCCAAGAACAGAAACGTAAACTCAAGAATAATTACCTTTTATTCACTCAACGTAAAATTTAACAGTCGAAGCGTAATAACAGCTTAGAGAGACGTAGCGCAAAGGCAAACGCGCGCTATTCAGGAATCCTAGCACTCTCTTTCGAAAGTCAGTTGAACTTGACTTAAATACTATCCACTTTCGCATTTGCATGTAACGTGATTCTAAAACCTCATTCTGGTAGGGAGTTGTTAGTTGAAGCTAGGTAAGACAGGAAAGATGCATTTACTTAAAAATAACTGTTATAAATTTAAAATATACCTTACAAAGTTATTAATGTATGAAAAGCTCTCAGATTAGTAAAAGAATAAAATATTTCATTTGTTTAATGGTTTTTGTGTATATAAAATAAATTATAAAATACTCCTTAAATATCTCGTTGTTAAAATTAAATGGTTTCATTAAACTTATGTCGCTTTATTTTGCTAGGAAATAAAATCCCTTATAAAGATTTAGGTATTATTCAGCAAAACGTTTTTAATGAAGCGTTTGGGGTAATGGGAACAGAAATAATTCAAATACTGCTTTCGATTTGGTACTAATTGATAGATTGAAAGAAATGCTTCACAGCTTTCGTGTCGCGTTCGAAAGGAAAGTAAAATGATATTTTCGGAATGTAATGTTTCAAAAAACTGAAGGTTTTCTTTGAGAAAAGAAATACAGTCTCGAATCTAACTATGATAAAGTTACGCATTCCTGTAATGATAAGTATAATTTTTATGCAGCTCAAGTTTAAAACTAGCATTAGTTCAATAAACTAAAAAGCAAAATGAAGGCTCTGTCATTAATGCAGTACATTCATTTATTTAAATGTATCTGAAATGTTTTAGAATGACTTAAATAATGAAGACTCTGTAAGTATATATATTCCTGGCATTGCGAAAAAACGGTGGCGTCTAGAGCCCCAAATTTTGAACACACGTATTCCTTCACCGGAGCATGTGGACCTCGAAGTCCAAAATTAGAGTTTCAAACGTGTTTTTATTTATTTTATATTTTGTGCGAAATTAATGAGATATCTGTTGACAAACTTAGTGGCCTAATCGAAATATATTGATATTCAGCAAAGCGTAAAGTACTTGTCCTTAATATTTAATCAATCAGTCGTTTCCGCTTCCGGAAATAAAGTATTTGTATCTTCTATGCACCAGTGTGTTGAAATTCGGCAAAGCGTACGAAATTAAATTTTTTAATTTTATATGTTTGTTATTAATTAACAAATGAATCTATTTAAAGGCAATATGTATATTTTATCCTATCCCAGGAAAAATTGCACAGGGAAGTAAAAATGCTACCAAACAATCGGGAGTGAAAACGCATAAACATTTAATATTAGTATTAATAAGTTTGAAACATATTTAGAAATTTTATTAGTAAACTTTCCAATAACAGGTTTAAGAAACGTCTGAGATTTAAAGAATTAAATTTGCCAAATGCTTTCCAACTTTAATATTATAAATAATAATAATAAATATTCGTGCCTACTCACACCTTATTGCCTGGTAGGATAGAATAATCCTTTTGTAAAATATTTTGATAAATATTAATATTTCTTAAATTCAACCCTTTGCAACTCAAGCACAAGAATTTCTTATTTTTATTTTTATTTTTTTATTGTTAAACCTCATAAACAGGAACCAGCAAAGTAATATAATCTTTACTTCCTGTAATTCTGAAAAAAGATCCGTCATCTAATTTCTATTGCGGAATTGATTTCCTAGAGTGCGATGAAATCTTAACCCAGCATCCGGATATTAACCTCTTACATAATCCGGAATGTCATCCGGTATAGAAGGTCTTTGCTGTACAGACGCGGTGTTTTTTGCTTCGACTCTTCTTCCTAGCCGCTGTTTGGTTCGCCGCTCTCTTTGCTTTGTCTTGCTGATAATTACACCATTATCTAAATTATGACATTCTATAGAAAATCGTGGGGTGCATATTACACCCATGATGATGTGAGAAAAGAATATATTGCGATAATTAGTTCATTGTCCAGCAATTAAATTAAATTAAAAATTATGTGCAGTCGGTCAAGTCTCTTTACAAGTCCCTCCTTCGTTATACATCATTCAAACTACGCATCGAAACAACTGCGCAAATCTGTTACAGCTATCGCCCAGTCATTAAGATAATTACAGTTATTATTATTATTATTATTATTATTAATATACATACACACATACACGCATACATATTATATATATATATATATATAAAAACATACATAATAACTACAAAACAAATTTTTAAAAACAAAATATAAACATGCCTAGTATTTTCGCTCATTAAGCTGCTGAAAAAATATCATTAAATACATAAAGTAAGAAATTCAGGACTACTTTTTCACACAGACGAAAATTTAAATTCATAATTAATAAATTTCGAAAAAATCCTATAAACGCAACAAAGAATTTTTAAAATTGTTAAAACCAAAACTTTTAAGCAAGCATACTCCAATTTAAAATTTATGAAATTAAAGCAATTTAAAAAATCCCAATCGAATAGAAATTCAATCGACTTCTATGTCACTTCATCAGGGGAAAGGAACATTGAAACCAATTGAAATCTCTCTTCTACAAAAGCCCGTACTTTTCTGTATCCAGAATTATTTCAATATATTTTAATTATAATAGTTCACCCGAAAATTCTTGCCCTTCCCCAAACCCCAAAAAAAAGTAAATTTAAATAAATTTAAATTAGAATCTTATACCTTAAAAAAAAAGAGAATTCCTTTTCCCTGAACGAAAGCAAAAATGAAATAATAAAATACTTCACTGAATAAAACAAAACAAAGTATTACCTTTAAACATATAGCAAATTATACAATGTATTTAAAACGTAATTGAAATTATAAAACTTAATTGAAAAGACGTAATTAAACTCACAATAAGATATTAAAAACCTCGAGCACTTTCATTATACTACTACCGAAATAAGGAATTTTGTTTTAGTAGTAACGTATAGGTTTGCCATTTTGGCTTCATTGGCTAAATTAAAAAATCTTGGCGAGAAAGTAATCACTCAAAAGATTAAAATTTGGAATACGGGATGCAATTTTTAAAAACCAGAAGAGAAACATTGAAATATTAAATGAAAATTCTTTAATTTTGACAAAGAATAAGAATAATTATGAAATGAAAGAAAATAAAGTAAATCCTTACCCTTTTAAAGCAAAAAAGAGAAAAAAGAACATCACACATTGTAAAACTTAAATTTAAAAAAAAATATTCTTCATAAAAGTGCCTAAAAATTGTCAAATAATTTTAATAATTCTATTATCGAAACGAGAGAAAATCCATAAATTTAAGCTTATTTGAAAAACGTTAAAGAGTAAGAATTTACTTTAATTTATTTCAATTCATAATTAGTCTTATTCTTTGTCAAATTAAAAGAACTTTTCATTTAATATTTTAATGTTTTTTTGGTTTTTTTAAAATTGCCTCTTATGTTCCAAATTTATTATCTTATGTTCCAAAGCGATCACTTTCTCACCCAGGTTTTTTAATTTAGATAATGAAGCCAAAATGGCAAACCTATACGTTATTACTAAAACAAAATTCTTTATTTCGGTAGTAGTATAATGAAAGTGATCGATGTAATAATTAAAATGATCATACCTTTAAAATTTCCGATACATAGTCTCGCGAGCTACCGGTATTTTATCACAATGCGAGAAACATACATATATTTTTGCAGATTCTTTGTTATTAGCCCAGAAGGGTTATTAACTTCGTTTTTGCATTTTGCGTTGGTTCGCTATAAGTATCGGTTCACTTTTCAAATTGTTGCCACCAGTTATTATCGCTCTGTATTATATTTAAAGAAATTAAATAATGCATAAAAGTATGTAGAAACGATGCCTAGAACCATCCAATTTTGAATAACGTGCGTTTCCAGCTGAATATGGGCGTCTAGAAGCGCAAAGTTGGGATTTGTTTTATTATCGATTTCATATTTTGTAAAGCATTTATGTTTTTGATTAAGAAACCCGATGATTTCAAAGCGAGCATTAGCAACACTGTACGAAAAAAAAACGCATTTTTACCTCCAGCGTGTATCGAAAAATTGTGTATCGAAAATTCTAAAATTATATGCTCTTTTAAATATTTTAGGATATTGCTGTTGAATTTAATTTTACGGTTTAAGTACAAAGAACATAATATTTAATAAATAAAGGTAACACGCAAAGCGTTAAAAAACTCCCCTTTCAACGTAATATAAAATCTGAAAGCTTTCAGATTTTTTTCTTTTTTATTTTTTAATTTCTTTAAATATTGTATATATTTGGTGGCAACAATTTGAAAAGTGAAATGCCGTTTCATAGTGGACGAGGCAAAATACTAGATCGAAATTAATAGCCCTTCTGGGTAAGGGCTAATAAGTTTATTAAGTGTTTAAATTACGCAAGAGAGTTCATTCATATTCATTTCATGTTTTTCTGCCATATATGAAATTCTTTTATAGACTGAATATTGGTTTTAACTGATTCTATTGAATGTTCGCTCAATTTAAAAAGTGGACTTCCTTCGCATAACAGTTGTTATGATAGAATTGTCGATATATATTCATACTAGAAAAATGTTTCAAATAAGGAAATGTGTTATTTCATGAGCAAATCATTCATCCTTTTCACACCTGACTGCAGCTGGCTCCGACATAGCAATGAATACTCAACATCTACAAATTTAAATACCATTCCAGAATCTTGATGATGTATTTAATATAATTCTAATCACATTTATATTTGCGAATTATACAACCACAATAGAATAAAATTGCACTTATCTGACCAACGAGAATAAGTCCAGCGTAACTTTTACTAAACTTGAGACACCTTTTCTCATTTATCGCAAAACCTAAACATAGGTGTCCTCATCTTCTAAAACGCAGCTAATTTGATAAATATCATAACTATCCGCAGCGGATTCCATTTCATTCACACCCAAAAACTGAGTTTCGTAACACAATTATCTCATCTGCCGAATTTTCAGGCTTCAAAAAAAATTTTGAATATATGCGCTGTTGCCATTCCAGCAATGCATAAATTTTCTACTACAGTTGTTGCCAGACTTGCTCTCGATGTATGTGAGAGGCACAACATCCTTCCACCCTGATTTTCTCAAAATCAGTCATTGCACAAAATATTCTAGCACTGCAATAGCACCCAAAAACAATACAAATGCATTAGGTTAAGAACACATAAGAGAAATTTGGTTAACATGCAATATATGATGAAGCATATTAAAATGAGATTCGAAGATTCAAAATACTTAAAATACAGTCATGTTATGTTCAAGTTAGAAAAATCTAAGTTGACATTTAAATACTTTGTTGAATGATATGAAGCAATTGTGCGGACTAGAAGAAAAATTATTAGATGCAAAAATTAATCAATGGTATTATAGCTACTATAAAAATGCCTTATTATGAGTTTTTAAGAAATCTGTCTCACATACTGTATAATTATTTCTTATGTAAATATTTACCAAAAAATCGAAAAGCAGTTTATTAACTTCGCAAAGCTCATTATCGTTATCTCTTTACAAAAGTAGATAAAATTCTCAATAGAATATATCAATATTTAAAAAACATTTAGGAAAGAGCTTTCAAAGTTTCATAGTGAAACAGTAATCAGACAAAATATTCTTATTTATATTAATAATGTCCAGCCATTTGAAAGATAAAGCCATTTAATTTACAGTTGTGAGGACCTTAGCGAATTATATCTTTCATTTTTTACATAGTTAGAATAAACTGAGAATAATTCATCGCTGAAATTTAGAAATAAGAAAGTAGAAAGACAATGTCCTTTTTTCGAATGATAACAATAACTTTATACCACTTAAAAAAGTGTTAATTTTCATAATAAAGTGCCTTTAATTCTCCTTAAGTAATGAAAAGATTGTGTGCAAATAATGCAGGGAGAAATCTTGCGAATAAATTCACTCTTCCATAAATAAATCCAACATTCTTAAAAGATCCTTTGGTAACAACGGATGGAAAGAATATGCATGGCTTATGAAACATAAAAAAGTGTAAGAATTAAGAGATCAAAGACAAAAAAGCCTTCTATAATACATTTTTTTAAATTTTAATGAAATTACTTTTGCATAATTTAATTAATATTATTTTAAGATTATTTGTAAAGATAGGAAGAATGAAGCTCGAAAATATCTTAGTAATATACTTTGGAGATTAAAATACAAATACACTGAAGGAATCAGTGGCATTAAATTTTAACCTTCATGAAACTACATCTCCCGATTTCTCACTCTTTAATTTTTGTTTTTTGTTTTAATGTTTGTTGATTTCTGCTGAGAGTAATTAAAAAATTTTGATGAACTGCGGAAATTTTCAGGTTAACACACTATTTTATTTGTTTGGAGTTCTTCCCGTATGCTTTCAATGTATTCATTGAGTACGTGATTTCGCGTGCATCTTTGATTCTTAACAACCTAGATCAAGGTTTCCTCCAATCTTTTTTTTGTGACTCAGTTGCTTTAATATTTTTCCTTCCTGACCTAGTAAAAATGTTTACGGCTTATTGGTTAAATTAAACAAATTTTAATGTTAAAATATTTTCACTTTCAGAAATGTAAAATATGAAAACGTTGTAATGGAAAGATTACCGCTGTTTATCATTAACTAAAACTTCCAAGTGTACAAAAAAATTCTGACAATATTCTAAATCATGTTCGACGTTTAATCTGCTACCGCATTTACTTTTTCAAAAGACAACTGTCTAGGAGAAAGCTGTTTCACATTTGTAAATTGTAAGAAAAGACACTACAGACTTATTTGCCTCTTGCACTAAGCACACTTGAAAATGCATAGCCAAAAATCTACCAATGATACTCTAGTTATCACAAATTAGGGAAAAATCACGATTATTGAAAAAGTTACATGTAGAATTTTATGAAACTTACCCACAATATACAGCGCATAGTAAGGTACCAAATAACATAAAAAGAAATTACCAGACAATAATGGTAGTATAGAAATTATCACGTGTATAAAATGAAGAAATCGAAGGTGTCAGTTTGCAACATGTCCACTGCAAACGGTCCCTCCTGTGGCGTGACGTGAGCGGAACGCAAATGGCTGGTCGCCTCGCATACAGACCACCTTCGTGAAGCCTTCTACGCACAGTTGGCGTTGACAGCAACATTCCTGTGGCTGCAGCAAGGAAGGATCTAAGTCGGAGTAGCTGTTCTATTCCTGCGTGCACATAATGTCAAATATCGGAAATCGGCGCTCATCGTAACAGTTGACCGTCCTTGGCTGAACCTTCTAGATGCCGGATCTGTGGTTTGAAATTGCGTCCAAAGTCTATAAACCGCAGAAGGACTCACATTTAGCCATATGGCACTTCTGTTTGACTTTGTCCTGCCTCTAGTCCCCAATGGCTCTCCATCGTAGTTCTGCAGGCAAATGATGCCTGGAGGTCATTGTTACGAATTGGCCATCTCAAATTTCTGATGTCACTATCACAGTGAAATATTTGGGCTTGCTCTCAAACATGGACTTTTATGCTCCTCGCAGATGACGTATTCCGAGTAAAGCGCCACTAATTTGCATATTGTAGTTTTACTCAGCTACTCTTACTTGGTAACATATTCAAATTTTACACAGTTAGGCTTATTTCTGAGGAAGTTATCGCTATTTTTGTGATTTTTTCTTAATTAATGATAACTAGTGTATATTGTTGAAGCTCTCTTTAAGAGCTGTATCACAATAGAGGTCAATTATGGAATCAATATCCGAATCCAATGATTCGAGATCTGATTCTACATTAATTGCGAAAGGTTGTGTTATCCATGCTTTGTTGTTATGTATTAAAGGCAAATGTTCTTTTAGATTTGTCTGTAATCCTGTCAGATATTCCTTGATAGCTAGTGAAATTTCATCAGACGCGGCAGTGGTATTGTATTTTCGCACTTCTGTTAGCTTCATAAAAGTTCTTCATCAGTGGCGGAGTAGTTACGACTGCTGAATATTGGTACTTTTACCTGACTTGGTTTCAAAACGAGGTCAACGGGTGGGCTACATAGCAGGTTTTTCAATTCCTGTAAACACTCAATTCCAATAAAACACCAGCTCCGTAACACGAATGGAGATTGACTTATAACTAAAACCATAGTCGACTTAGAACTGTCCTGTGTGAACTGGCATGTCACACAGGACTGAAAATTGACAGGCAGGGTAGGAAAACCTACAGAAACTTTTACAACTGTCCAGACACAGAATTGACAACTGCATACATTTTTTATTGTCCGGTCATCCTTGTTGAATTGTTAAAAACTGGGGGTCTGTTTTAAAATTGTTTAATAGGCCGAAACTTTACGATGATCATTTTGCAAATTCCTAATAAGAACAAAAGAAATGTATGCAGCATTCTGAATTAATAGCTAACAAATAATCACTGAGAGTGCTAATTAAGCTGTGCCGCTACCAAAAGTTGAATGGAATACAGTAGTACAGTAGTAGATCCTGGTAATGTTTTTCAAGTTTAATATTTACTAGTGTTGTCACTCGCATACAAATATATTGGTTGAATCTGCTCCGTCTTCTTGTCAAGCCTAATCAAGATTCGGTGGCGCAGCAGACAACATTAGAATAATAAAACTAAGTTAAGAAGCTCATTAATAAGCGACAAGCTTCAGTACAAGGCGTCATCTATGAAAACATTAAATTACTAAATCTCACCCTTATCTATTAATAAACTATAGCACAGTTTCATGTTACTGTAGTAGTTAATTTTTATATGTTCTATGTAAGTTGCATTAAATGATATTAAAAAGAAAACTATTTACTTAATTAGTAGACTCTAAATTCTGTTCACCTTTACACATGTTAGGATTAAATTATTCTGCAATTTTGCTCTTAATTCCAAATGCATTATAAAACCATTAAACAATATTTTTAAAAACAACTATTTATTTAGTTAACGGACACTAAATCCACTGCACAGTTTACACCTGTTAGGGTTAGTTTATTTTGCAGTTTTTTTCTTAATTTTAATTTCAAATATATTATTAAATTTATAATTCAAGGCTTTCTTATTTTGCTTGATTATTTGTTCTATTTATATATGGTTGAATATTAAGTTATTTTTGTTTTAATTGCACACGAATTGTGTATTTAATTATAGTTCTCAATGGAGAGAGACTTGGATTTCTTCTTTGCTGTCTTCTACTACTGAGCATTACATGCATCACTTACATTGTATTTCTAATAGTATTTTTAAATGCACATTTGAAAATTATTGCTAAATGTTTTAATTTTCTTCGTGCGGCATACTTCACTTCCATTTTACATTTAAGGGGGAGTGAAAATTATTTAAAATTGATCCAGGCACTTTTTCCATTTCGACCTGTAGGGCTTAGTATAGTGCATGCAGTGTTCGGTTTAATTTAATTTGCATTTAAATTTCTGCTGATTTAAGTTTAAATTAATTCCTGTTCGTTCATAAACAAACTTTACTTTTGTTTTGTATTTTTTTAATTCTAACTCAAAGACGAAGAAGTACCGGGAGATGTAAAATCCTTTAATGTTTCGTATTTCTCATATATTTGACGTCATTTTTGCTGTTGATAGTTGGTTTTGCTTGTTAAAGCATATTTTGGACCTGAATTGACATTTTTTTCGAATTTATTTTTACAGTTAATTGATTCACTGATTATTTGGAGTTTTAAAATATTTGCAACTTTTGTGCTAATTCATTACTTATTTTCTAAAATTTAATATGACATTTGAATTTACTTTGTGTTGATTTCAATAATAATAATAATAATAATAATAATAATAATATATATATATCCTTTCCCGGGAGGACACCAATAACTTCACAACAACAAAAAGTGGGCTTTTTTATGGCTTGAAGTCCCTTGCTATTCGTTGCAGATGATTATTTAAAATTTCTAGTAACCCCTTCTGCAAGATTCGTTTAACATTTTTGCAAACTTTTCAGAGCTTGGAATTTTGACTCATATATACTGCCAGCTTAGGCTTATACAGAAGGGCGCTTAGGCTTATACAGAAGGGCAAGTTTACTGTTTTTCAATAGTTTCATTGTTATCTGGATAAAATATTTATTTCCTTATTTAGCAAAATTAACTCCAGAATTTGCTTTTTTTTTACTTTGACAGGATTTTTAGTTCACAAAAAGTTGGTTCTTATACTTTACTTAAATGAGCTAGCCCTTGGTTTTAAATTTATATAATAGGACTACATGCAACTTTTAGTTTTGAAAATCAAATTGTTCATTTATTCTGTAAAATATTATTTAATAGTAATTCTTTCATCTTTAACCTTTTTAAGCCCTTTTGGTTATTTTTAAGTAATTTTGTTGTATTTATGTATAAATTTTGTAGTCTTGGAGGGAGAAAACATGACGGAAAAAGAAATGAATTTTATGAGACTATTTAATTGCTCAAGTCTCAGTAAATTCATTTGAACGAAACATGTTTTTTGTTACTTGTTAATCAACTGGGCTTAAGGCTTCAAAACACTTCTCCCTTGACAAATTCTGTTTGAAGCGTTAAACAAATGAGAATAACATTTTTTTTTTAATTTTTATTTTAATTGTTTTTGTATCAATCTGTACTATTTTCCTGCTTTTTATAATTTTTCCTCTTTTGGAATGAAATTTTTGTTTTCAGTTGATTATTTTTCTTTAATTTGCGTTTTTCCATCCTGATACGTTACACGGAGAGAACGGGTTTGGCCTTCATATATTTAATGAGGCGTTTTCTTTTTGGTTTCCGATTTTTGAAATTTTGATTTATACATACATATGTATATAAACATTAACAAGATCAAAGCAAATTTAGATATAAATAAACGTATAATGCAAAATATATCTCCGAAACTTAGACATTTTCTTCAATGAAACGTACATTATATCAGAAAGAAAATAAATTTGTGAACCTGTTATTAGAATTTTAAGTGTTACGTTTCAGATTACGTATTGTTTGACTTTGCAAAGTTTCATGAATTTAACTCTTTTATCAGAGAATAGTATACTAAACGTAGATGAATATTTCTTACCTGAAGAATCTTCAGATGTTTTACTACACATTTTTATTCAATTATTTAGAATTTTCTCATTATGCTGAATACTTTTTCGTAATCCTCAGGAGCAAATTTACTTTTAGGGATATAATAGGTATAAAGTAGGTAATTATTGCTTTGATAAAACATTGTGCGAGCACCGATAAGAAGATTGGTATATTTTATCAGTAAAATTTGTCGGACTTCATGTAAGACTTTAGTAACTGTAGAATTTGAATAGCAATTTCGATAGAAAAGGCCAACACGTTAACAGAAGCAGCTTCTCGTTAAAAGGCAAAGTTCATGTTATTCAGATTCTCAGTGTTTCAGTCTGAAACTAGATCCGATACTGACTGAAAAATAACTTGAACTACCTTTTAAGCATATTTCTTTTGCTAAAACATTTTGTTTGGCACAGGACCTGATTTGGAATGGAACTTTTAATAATGATATTGAGTGGCAAAATGAAAAGCAAAAACACTTTTCATCAAATAAACTTTACGTGTTTTTCTTATAAACATGCAGTTCAATAACAGACCTAAAAAGTAAATAAAAGTTTAAACAATTAATTTTTATCGACTGTCATGATTTAATCCTCTAATGTAGGTTATATTTTTTTTGTTTACACTAAATTACGAACAAATTATAATTATACATGTATTCTTATTGGAAAGTATTACAGTTACTTATATTTTAAATTCCTCAACTTGATTTCACTTAGCTTCACCCACTTTAATTGCGTTAAGCGCTTTAGTTGCGTTTAATATTACTTCTTCTAAGCCAACGTATTTTATTTGATAGTGTAGCTGAATTTTCGAACTATAATTAAAGCACACTGTTTGATTTATTTTAATTAATGCTTTCTTATGTGAATGCATGTACAATAAAAAATAATAATAAAAACTGAAAACTTTCAAATTTTAAATTACGCCCAAAGGGGCGTTTTTTAACGTTTAGTGGGTTACCTTTATTTATTAAATACCATGTCCTTTTCACTTAAACCATAAAATTCAGTTGAACAGCAATATCAGAAAATAATTTTAAACTGAGCATATCTTTATAATTTCCGATACACAGTCTCGCAAACGGGAGACCAAAATGTTTCTTTTCGTACATTGTTGCCACTGCTCGCTTTGAAATCGTTGACTTTGTTAATTAAAAATTCCTTAAAATTTTACAAAATATGAAATAGATAATAAAACAAATTCCAAATTTGGGCTTCCAGATGCCCATATTCCGGTGGAAACGTACGTTACTCAAAATTTGATGGAACTAGGTACCGTTGTTTTATCACAATGCGAGAAACATACCTACATTTATGCAGATTCTTCATTATTTAATTTCTTTAAATATAATACAAGGCTGTAATATTTGGTGGCAGCTATTTCAAAAGTGAACCGACATTTATAATGAACCATCGCAAAATGCGAAAACGAAATTAATAGTCCTTCAGGGCAAATAGCCCCTTTGGACTAAAAAGATAGTTATTTCGCACGTAAACAAGTATTTCAATACATCTCTTCATTACTAGTTATCGAAAATTCGATTTTGCCTTCATAAACATATGAAATTTGGAGAAGAATTAATTATGTAGTTACTAAAATATTTTTTTCAAATATCGCACAAATAAAAATGTACTAATTGATAAGCAATTTGAAAACAATCTAGAAATAGGCTAAAGTGTGTGAAACTAACACAAGTGTATTGATTCACGTGAGAAATCAAGTAATTAAAAGTTCCATGGTTGGAAACGTCAAAATCATGTGTACTACTCTAAGAGACAGCATAAATTCAAATTTTGTATCCGTGACTAGCCGGTAAGCCAGCTAAATGAGCGAGCTGCGGCCAAAGCAAAATTTATAAGTTCTATGTACACCTCAAAAGCAAACGCATAAAAACATTTCAGAATGAATGAAATCAGTTCATTCCTTCCAAGCAACAACCAATTCGTAAATAATTTTTTTTGCTGCCAAACCAAGAAACAAAACCGTTGACACTTCAGGTTAATATGTATACGTATGACATTATGATTTAAATTTAATGTAATATAACAACTTTTTCTCGATATCAATAAAAGAACTGACATGGCGGTAACATGTCGTGTGAGTTATCCTAATCTGAAATAAAAAAGTTGTTAGCAGCAACTACTGCTGTTGTCACCTTTTTTTAAACGCCGATATGCTTCTTTAAAGTGCTTTTTAAAATGCTGATATTAACGAAATATTTTCTACATAAAATGATGTCATATGCAATTGCGTGCTTTCTTCAAGGTCAGAATATGACATTGTATAATTACAACAAATTTAATGTTTGGCAATGCTAATTTTATTTCATTTAACTTTCGAATTTCTTATTAACAAACTCTACGATTTGAAAGCAAGCAGTGGCAATACTTTTCGAAATAAAGCATTTTTATCTCCAGCGACTCCCGAGACTGTTACCCCATGGAAAAATAAGTGTGAAAATTCGTATTTTCAGAATTTTTATTAATATGGGTTGATTAAAGGCGTACGAAGATAAGAAGTGTAGAAATGGCTTCCCACGAATTTTTAGAATCCATGAGTACCTCTCGCGAAACTTAATTCCACTTAACTTCTGGAGGATATAATACCACAAACAAATAAACAAACAGGCTCGTACACATTTCAATAGTATAGTTTACAAGATATTATACTATTAGACCAAAGGGACAATTTGCCCAGAAGGACTATTAATTTCGTTTTGACATTTTGAGTTGATTCACTACAAGCGTCGTTTCACTTTTCAAATTGTTGCCACCAAATATTATCGCCCTGTATTATATTTAAAGAAATTAAATAATGAAGAATTTGCATAAATGTATATATGTTTCTTGCATTAGGATAAAACAACGGTACCTAGAGCCATTAAATTTTGAATAATGTAATCTTCCTGCGAATATGGGCATCTGGAGGCCCAAATTTGGAATTTCGATTTTGTTTTATTATCGATTTCCTATTTTGTAAAACTTTAAAGAATTTTTGATGAACAAACTTAACGATTTCAAAGATGAGCAACGACAACTTTGTGCAGAAAAAACGTTTTTATTAACGGGGGCGACCTGCATCGGAAATTCTAAAGGTAATTTTAAAATTATTTTGCGATATTGCTGTTGAACTGAATTTTATGGTTTAAATGCGAAGAACATGATATTTAATAAATAAAGGTAATACTCAAAACGTTAAAAATACGTCCCTTTGAACGTAATTTAAAATATGAAACCTTTCAGATTTTTTTAAATTTAATTTATCCATTTGAAACACTGGAACTAAATGCAGTATTATAATTTTAGTAGTACATTACATACTTTTATCTTAAAAACGCAAAGGAAGCTGACAAGATGATTATTTTTAATAACTTATGACACAATGATTGCTGAGTAATTTTGGCTTTCGAAATTTAACGATGTGAAAATATCCTCTTTTCCTGACTTTTATTCTTTACAATTAAAGGTAAATAAAAGATGTACAATTACGTATTAGCTGCTTCTATTTCTATACAAGCAAACAATTTTCATCTTGTATTTTGATAGAGTTTTATTTTTTTTAAATTATTTTCCAAATTTTAAATGCCAGAGTTATTTTTTAATGTCGTGTTCAACTCAATAATTTATGCTACATGCAATGTAAAACGAAGAAAAAACGAAATTAGGCTGTATCAATTAGGTATTTTATTATGGCATCTTTTGTTTTAAAATGCTTTGAACATCAAAATAATAATGCATATTATGATATCAGATATCTGTGATTTATTTCAAATATCGAAACGTCACTAAGTCGATTGCTCGAAATATGTAGCGATTAATATCATTCAAACTCAGATTAACATTAGAAATCCTTACTTTTCTGTTACCTTTCGCCTATCTTTTTACTGATAATTTCTGATTTATAAAATATTATTTGAAGAATTACATTTTATACTGCTAACAAAATGACTTATTTAATTGTCAAACTGTCTCACTCAATTTCATTCTGAATTATATATCTCTTATTTACTTCTTCCGTCGCAGAGGAAATGTCTGATAATTTCGTTTCGGTTTCCTTTCCTAAACGTCCTTTAGTACTTTTGTGAATGGAAAGTGAAATCAGTCGTATGTCCCTAATGTACTTTAATGATTGCTATTAAAGCAATTTAGCCCACTCATTGGATTTTATTTGAGTTTTAAATGCTGTGTTACTTAGTTAAGGCAATGAAAAACTGGGAAACTACTCGAATAAGTTTGCAAACCATTCTAATTTAATTTCAAAATTCTATGTAAAGATTCAACGCAAACAATATCTGTTCATATTTTTAAACAAATTTTCAAAAGAAGGAAAGTTCTATGCAAATAAATTTTAAATTTATGCAAAACTGTTGCAGCAAATTTTGCGAGCGTTCATAAAGTTCTGTGCATACCCATGATGTTTTAAATAAAATATACACTGATATTAAATATTGTTAAAATTAATTGTTAGACTAAATACATACATAAATTTATATTACCTATGCAATTAGATTTAGTTATTTGACAAAAATTAATGTTTATTAATTTGATATTACCGAAATATAAATATTTTTGTTATTTAAAACACTTCTGTAAGTAGAAGTATATGACTACGTCCAACGGTTGAGAAAACAAAGGCCGGATAAGTATGCAAAAACGCAAAGGAAGCTGACAAGACGTTTTTTCGTAAAGAGTGAATACATATGTATATATATACATACACATTTGGTGTTGCAGATTGCAATAAAAAAGGAGATGCACTACTAGATGTTACAGCAGTCCCACATACAAAATTTCAAAATTCTACGGCTGATCGTTTTTGAGTTATGCAAAATACGTACTTAGAGACGTCACAAGAAAGTCCTTCGCAAGAAATAGTCCTTTATTTCAAAAAAATCGTCTAAATGAATTCGGAAGGATCAAAATTTGGATATTTCTGTTGAAATATGTTAGCACAAAGTTTTTGCGATTACAGTACTTCCTTAACTTGGTTTTTGAAAGTTTATAAACAAAATCAATTAGGTTCAAGCAAAACATCTAAATTATTTGATAAATTGTAAATTTGATACGTTTTCTTACTCGGCAGACAAAAAATCATCCAATTAAATATGGCCCCGTTTATTAAAAGGTCAGTTTTTTTTTGTTTTTTGTGCATTTAATTAAACTTTGTCAGTTATTTTATTTTTCTAACATTAAAAAGTGCCTTTTGTTCAGATGATGGTATTTTTTCTAGAAACATTAAAATTTGAATTTTATTGCCATATATGTGACAATATGTGACGTTCATTAATTTAATGAGACATAATATATTTTATCAATTAAACATACAGCCTTTTTTAAAAAAATAATGCTTACTTGAATATTAAAACTTGGTTTTGATGTTCACACATTAATTTAACTACATTTTTGTCAAATTAATGAGTAATGAATTCCTATAAATAGTTTTTTAATTATTTTTTCTTGAAGAATCGTAATACTTTTAATATATTTTAGGCTTTAATGAATAAGCCAACTCTCTTGATTATAATGATTGCAGTTGATGAAACACCGGGTGATATGAAAATAACAGAGAGCGTAAAAATGTATTAATTCAAAAAGTATAGACAGTGATAGGATTTTAAAAAAAGGGATTCTTTTAGTTATGAAAAACTTGAAAGATTGACATAACAATGACATAATTTATAGACAAATGGTGCTTCAGCTATGTGAAGTTCATACAGTGGTGCAGCACAGCTAGGATTACAAATAGTTTGTGATGATCGTCCTTCAGGAGAATTGCTATCACACGTGACACAACACAGTGTATAAGAAGGTTTCAATTCTAATTCCTATCATGTGACAGTTAATAACTTCTCTTGAAATAGCCAATGACGACTACTGATCTCTTTTTATCTGTAATTTAAAGTAATATCATAACCAAACGTCCGAAGTAAAGTATAAAGTCTAAAGTAAAGTATAAAGGTATAAAGTCTAGAGATGCTGCCTACCATTTAGTTGGGAAAGAACTTCCGAGGACATGATCGTCGTTTAATGTTAATGGCAACAGATGTTGAAAAGCCCTAGGCGGAGTGGCTAGGCCTTTTCCAGCATGAAAATATTTTGATGAATACATGGAAAATTCTGTGTGAACATACGATGGAGAAACTTGTGCTCATGCAAGGACAGAATGATGAAAAACGCTGCATAGCGTTAGACTGCAATAAAAACTGATCGAAACGTACCGCTGTGGACTTCCTCATATGAAAAAGGATACAATACAATGAATGATGAAAATGAAACTACTTCTTTCTGACATTTTTGGCGTAAGCAAAGAGTTTCCATAATTGCTTGTAGGTTGCTTCTGCTCCAGATCTGTTCGTATTTGTGAAAAGTGCTATACCGTGCTAGTGTCTTTACTTTAATTATAGAATTTTTACTTTTTCTGTGACTTTTATGTGAACTGGCATATCTAACCTTGGAGACTTGGAGCTATGGAAATATATAATTTTCACTTTTAGACCTGTCTTGGCTTGGATGTTGTAAGTTCTTGGTAGATGACTGGAGACAGGTTGTACCAAATGTCTAAGCAGCAGTCATGCGAAGTCGGGATATTCTAACGTGGTGGTGTTTGAGCTTTGAGCTACCGTTCCATGACATTGCAGGTGTGCTCTATCGGGTTAAGATCCCGCGAGTTAGGTAGCCGGATCCTGACCGGATGCAGCACACTTGGAATCCATGTATCTTTCTGTATTAACATCAGGACACTAATTGGAATTCATTCTTATGCTCTTTGAACCACTATAACCCAATTCGAGCTTTGTGACATGGGGCGCTGTCATGCTTGAAGATTCCATGTCCAGTTGGAAAACAGACCCCATGTAAAGGTACAACTGATACCACTTATGTACAGATAGTCTGCAAATTTCATGATATGTTCTACCAAAACTAAGGGTCCCACAACACTTATAAGAACGTCTTCGAAAGCATAGTACCGAGATCTCCAGCCTTTCTATGACCTGCCGCTCCGACCAGGCACCTGTCGTCCACTTACCCATAGTCCAGTCTCGATATTCCCGGGCCCACTGTAGACGTAGTTGATTATGATCCTTGATCAACAGAGGCGCACAGGTGGGGTGTCTGCTGCGCAGTCCCATATACAACACTGTCTACTGAACTGTGTGCTCCTAAACATCTGCAATTTGAAGCAGTATTGTATTGGCTCTCAGCTGAGCCACTGTCTGGCTCCGATTTTGCTGTACCATGCCGGACAGTCTACGACGTCCTTTTTCCTTGATGACGCGTGGACATCCATTACCTTGACGTCTGCTGCTGGTTTCACCGACATTTATCTACTTTGCATAAATACCAGCAACGGCAGATAGTAAATAACCTACCAGTCATGCAATTTCGGAGATGCTCGTTCCGAGTCCTTTGGTCATTATAATCTGCCATCTATCAATTTCGCTTATATCAACGGCCTTTCCCATCACTCACAAACGTAAGTGCAAGAATGATTCCTTATTTTCTCCATCAGCAGTTAAATACCACACCTACTTAATTACGTGCCCTCCCCGTCGTCCTGACGAGTTCGTTGAAAATGTGGGGTGGTCACAATGTTTTGGCTCGTCAGTGCATAATACAAATACTATATATAATACATAATATTCATAATAGGGGAAAGTTGCTATTGATCAGCCACTTCTACAAAAGGATCCTTAAAGTCATCAAATTTGGCAATTTCAAGGATTTTTTACATATTAAAGTAAATAATACTTTCCAAAATACACATATCTAGGAATAGAAGTTATAATTATGAAATGTTCAGTAAATATTGGAAGTGTAAAAATAGATGCTACTGGCCCAATTAATGAAACCGGTAGCCTTCATTGAGCCGGGGAGTTTCTATGAATGGGCTGGTAGCTATTTTCTTTTTACTGTAGTATCATCTTAATACAAGTCATTAAAATATTTAAAACTATTTTGAGCATGATTCGTAAATGCCAAATGCTGGTTAGAAACTAATACAAACAACTCAAAATACATTTAAACGTATTAATAACTTCGCATATTTTAGGAATCAGGAGTTGGATTTTAGTTTAGTCTTTATAATCATAAAATAGGCCTAATGGCCTAATGGGAGAATCTACGAAATAACATTGAATTTCGTTTATTAGAAGCAACATAATGAAAATGAGATTTTGAACATAATTAATAGTAAGGCTAGTATATAAAGAACAATATACATGACTTGAAAACTCAAATAGCATGATAGAATTATTAAGCCTACTATTAACATTAGGCTATAAACCTCACACAAATTACTGCATCAATTATTCGTTTTTGATGAGTTCAGTTGCATTTTTCGCAATAATAGAATTTGATTCCCTTTTTGACACCAGAACACTTCTTATTGAACCCACACTATACATGATAGACATTGAATCATGTCTTCCTTGAAGTCACCATAAGAGATAGCACAGAACCGTAAATACTTGTTGGGATTGATAGACTTATTTCCTGAAGGCAATAAAAGTTTAGTCTTTGTATTCTCCGGTTCAGAATTTTGGAGTTGTCTTTTCACAGCGGTGCTTTTTCCTTTTGTTTTTAAGCTCCTTCCACGATCTACGTGTATGGGCTACTAGTTATCAGTATTGTTTTTTGAGCTTTGCTTGAGCGTTTTCCAACTGAGAAGTTTGATGGAGTCAGAGAGATTTCACATAAAGAATAACTTTTGACAACAATTCTGATGCACCAACTGGAAGCGGTTCTGATTATGTTCCACTGGTAGTTGCAAGAGATTTTTCTCCCTGCGGACTGTCTGTCATGTGACAATCCGTTACTAGAAGCAGTTAGGCTTGAGTCAAAAACTTCTACAACAGGAACATCATTTATCTCAAACGGCACTGCTGCAGCAAAATGAGAGTCTTGAAATACATCTCTGTTCACTGACCAAAAACCTGTTTTAGTAAAACAATTCATTGTAGTCCCTACTGTCGCTGCTTGTGCACATGCTTTCACAAACAGTCTTGCTATTTTGATCTGGATGGCAACTTTTCCTTCCCTCCGTCTCTTCGTAGAAACTTGTTCCTTAATATTTCTAAATCTATATATTTTACAGGTACAATTTTAAAACTAAAATAGACATAAATTACGCAAGAAGTAATGAAAATCATTATGATAATTTCAATAAAATATTCATTTTACACACGAATTAAGGATACTCCGGTTTAGATTAAGATTAAATTATAACAAAGGAAATGAGATCATTATCTAATTACAGATTTAAATTACTCCTGATAACCTTTTACTAAATCAGATGCGGTGACATTCTGTTCTTCAACTTAAAAAGAGTTACAAAGTAATAACCTAGATATAGTTTCCATTGATGGGCCACCAGTCCATTTACGACAACGCTGGCTGGCTCATTGAAGGCAACTAGCTGTCGATTCGTAATTCGTCTGTGATTTCGGTTATAACTAAGTAAACAACCATTGTTAATATAGCCAAATAACTCTGTTTTATCACAGTTTTAAATGTTATCAGTAATAACTAAAACACTATTAACGTCTTATTTATATCTATATTTACTTTAATGAATTAAAAGAAAAGTAAAAAATCTTACTTTCTTTTAAAGCAATCTTGTTTGAGCATGAATCTTTTCCCAGCCAAGATGGCGATTTTCAAGCTTCATGTAGTGTACTAAACTGTCAACAGGTAGCTACTGCCAATAAATAGAAAATAATGGACTTGGCTCAACGAAGGAGCCGGTGCATCGATAGCAACCTTACCTTATATACAATAAAAACATACACAAAAAAAAGAAACAGATCTCTAAAATACTATACAACTTCGGTTGTTCTCTAAAATACTATCCAACTTCGGTTGTTCTTTTCTAAGATGATTACCACTAATTTACAACCTTAATAATTTTTATTAAAAGAAATAAAGCTTAACAGAAAACTTTAACAAGTTTTTCAATGAGTTAAAATAACACACCTAATTATGATTATTGATTAAGAGTTAAAACAACAAGAATCAGGGTAAATTTATTTGAACTTCTGCAGCTGAAGACGACGGTTCTACATTTAAACATTCGAAGTTTGTCCTTCATTTATAAATATTACTGCGATTCTTGTTGCTTTAACTCCTCCAATAAAATTTGACATTGTTAAAGTTGTTATGAAGTTCAAAATTTGATGTTCCTTGTACCGGAAACTATGTTTAAATTGTGTTGTTTAATGCAAATGAGCGGAATGCAAAATTTGTAGAAAAACTTAGATCGAAATTCAGTGTTCTCCACCTTTTATAGAATTGCATCACATCATTCAGGCTAGTTATAAGCTTGCCGAACGCCAATAATATTTTGAGATTTGATAGCTGAAGTTGATCACAAAATTAATAGCGTTTAGTTCTGTTTCAGTACATTTTGATATCTTTATCCATGAAATTCTAATATCTCTGACTACTAAATTTTGATAAATAATGTTACCAAATGTGATAAAAAAAATTTCTAAAAACGCACGTTTAATTATTAATTTTTTGTCCTTTATTTAAATTACTTGGAGGCTTTGCGTCTTCAAAGTAAAATTATTTTTAATGAGGCTTCTCATAATTGATTTAAAGCACATGAATATCCATTTTTCAGTGTGCCAAGGCATGCCAGAATGAATTGTATTCGCAGATTCCTTACACTGAGAAAGAATTACTTCATTTAAACTGTAAAACATTGTTGGTTACTACTGTTGTATGATTATCTTTAAAATATATTTATAGAGTTTTCCATTTTTGGTAACAAGTGTAAGACTCACTCGAATTCAAGCCGTACACACTTATTTTCATTGTAAAATCATCAGCTCTTTCTGATGCTGGAGACGTGAAAAATGTGCAATGCCCTAGCCAGGACTCGAACCCTGGACCTCTCAAATACGCATCGAGTTTACTATCGTTACGTCACGACGGCATGCTGGAAGGAGGGAGAAAATACCTTATATACTCTGTCCTTTAAAGGACGACTGAGGATGAAGAGACCCAATCGTTAAATCCTGGTGGAGATGAATTATCGTCCACCACCCTTTAGTTCGGACGCTAATGCGGAATCATTAGTTTTTTTGAAGCTGGAGAAGTGAAAAATGTGCAATGCCTATGCCGGGACTCGAACCCTTAACCTCTCGAATATGCTCTCAGACTGCTACCGTTACATCGCGAAGACATATTGAAAAGAGGGAAAATACCTCACAGGATATCAGGTGAAAATACCAATGGATCTGAAAAGCTTTGTCAGCTGGTAATCGGAAAATCAAAAAGACATTTTTTTTCGAAAAGGGGACATGAAAAATGAGCAGTGTCCTCGCTGAGACTCGACTCCTGGACCTCTGGAGCGTCGAATGTGCTACCGTTACACCACGAAGGCACGCTGTAAGAAGAGTTAAAATATGGATCTGAGGATCTGGGAATCCGTTCGCCAAATACTGTTGGTGACGCATTATTGCCCATGACCTTTTTGTTCGGGCGCAGTTTATATAGTCATAATCATATTTTAAAGAAGAAGTTAAGAGAAATATGCAATGTTCTCGCTGGGACTCAAACCTGGATCTCCAGAATACGCACAGAGTGTGCTACCGTTACACCAAGAAGGCATACTAGAAGGAGGGAGAAAATACATTATACCATAAATACTCGATTCTTCACTAGCAATATATTTGTTCTTTCTTCTTAATTATCTGCAATGAATGATGCTTTCATTAAGTATGAGTACTCCTAACACGGCCTTCTTTAGCCACAACATCTCAAGGAAAAGGTCTAAATAAAAGTCACCTAAGTGAATCTTTTCAAACAGATGTAAATGAAACTTAACGTTTAATTTGCTTCCCAACATAATCCACAATACGAATATTTTCCTTTCAGTAACAACTAATGCAATGTTTACTAAGAAGTTTTTATGTCCCCGGGATAAGAAATATTTGTGACAATATGCTGGTGTCTCTAAAAGCAAGTGATCCGAAACTTTTCATGGTCTCTAATGGTAAACTCCCTTTTGTTTATTTTTCTCTCCTTTTCAAGTTCACAAACTGATGGAGCATGGAAACACAGTCATTGCTTAATTAGGTGGACTAAGGGAGAGAAGTTTTCAAGAATTTTATCGATCAGAGCTCTCTGATTTATAGCAAGTTAAAAATATTTTCCTTTTAATGTTTAATGTAAACTCCAAGTTTAGTCCTAAATTTACTATACTTTTCTTTACTTCGTTTAATGCTATTTTAAATTCGAATTTATTGATGACTTCTTAACGTGTGAATTCCTCCGATGAATTACTTGTACTTCTGAAACGATTTACTAAATTTATGAAAGTTATTGAAGCAACGAAAGAAAATTTGGTAAAATCCTAGTATACGGTACGGCCTTTGCGCGGTTTTGAAAATTGGGGCCAACACCAAAATGACCACGTTTACTAGTCGTCATAATGTCGCCAAATTCTGTGTGTACCATATACTAGGATTAAACCGAAAATTTATTTGAAATGCAAAACGAAGTACGTATTTGCCGCTGGATTTTATACTTTTCCGTAAAACAGATTGCAAAAATGTATTTTTCTTCAATTCAAAACACAATTTTAGTAGTAATACTACATATAATCATTATCTTAGAGATTTTCTTATAATATTCATGAAAATATGTGAAGAAATTCTCAGCATGTGTTTTTCTCAAATTAATGTTAAAGATTGCATCAAATGTTTTGTATTAAAATTCCTACTTAATCTTTTATATACTCTTGATTTAATAAGCCCAATTAATTCAAAACTGTAAATAAACTTTCTTACAAAAGAGAAATAGCTTTTGTGTGATTTAAAAAAATAGTATTTATATAAATTACTTAATTGCATTTTTTAAATTCGTGTAAAATAAACTTTTGAAAAAAGGTTGACTACGCTTGCTGGCTAAAGGACGTCTATTGTCGCTGTTGTTGTTGTCTTGTCCAGATTGCCAGAGCCTACTCCGAGAAGAGGTTGGACTTCTATTTTCCACCCCCAATTTTGAGGGAGAGCACCCCGGGGGGAATTCCAGGTGTCTCCCACCCCCTTTCCTCTCCCACCAATCCACACGAGAGAACTTTCGGCTGGCCGCATATTTAAAGTGCCGCCATGCCGCACCGACACTATACATTTACAAACAACCATGTCTTCTTCGGGATTCGAACCCGGGCCCTTCGGTACCGTAGTAGACTCCCCTAACCACTATACCATCTGGGCGACAGGACCTCTATTACTTGACTGTTTTTATTCATGCGTCATAATCAAAATAGAGAGTGCAGATTCTGGCCGCGTAGGTGTCTGATTAGAGTAATCAATAAATAATAAATATATATTCGGGTTATCAAGATTTTGTGATTCTTCAAACATTAGATCTAGTAAGCGGCTACCGGTATTTCCTCCTTTTCCAGTCTCAGCAATCTCCAGCTATGATACTATAATTACTATAATAATTACTATATAATTACTATAATTAGTGAATTTTTCTACTAAGTTCTCGCCTCGGACCAGTTTTTTATTACATATGTACTATATATAACTTTTCTGTGCGTGTAAATATATACTGTATATGGAAAGAGAGAGAGAGATTCTGCAAGAACGTCTCCTGCCAAATCGCAGTAAGTATAAGTGCATTTCTATGACACTTGTACAGGGTATTTACAAATGAATTCTGCAGTTTTAAAAATGTGTAATTAATCGATGTATTACTCATCCGTGTAAAACCTACATTGTAAGCATTTACAGCTGTCCGAGTTTCTCATATCCTACCTATAGTTTGCTTGCCATGCTTACTGCGCAGCCGCAGCATCAACTTCCAAGATGGCACGGCAACAGGAAAAGACATATATATATAGTAAAATAAAAGTAAAACATTGAAATCTACCCAATCCAGACTGTACCATTTGGACTGATAAAGGTACAAATATTTTTATGATATATTTTTATGGTTATCTTTTTAAGGTTTATTGAATTATTAAATTCTAATTTATAAAATTGTGATATTGTCGGTTTAGAAACACGCTGATTCATTTACGTCTTTCTTTACACCAACACCCTGATGACGATGTGGCAAAAGATATAAACTATATCCCTTTATCTGTTTTCTTCTAGTGTTTTAATTTTTAGCTTGCACTGTTCTTTCACCTTTTCATGCAATTAGTCACTATGCTTCTCGATATTATTCCTAATGATTTGTTGCGAGTTGAATATGGGACGCTTTTTAACGTTTTATTTTTGTTTTAGAAAGTGTGTGTGTGTGTGTGTATAATGAAAACATTTTGTATTATATAAAGTTAAATTTTTAAATTTTTTTAATGATGATTTTCTCTTCTTCCTTACTAAAAATACTCACATGCATATAATTAAGAATTCTGAATCATGGCTTGCCTAAATTAATCGTTGCTATATAAAATGTATGTAAAACTAATGGATAAGTTTGCATAGTGGCAAAAACAAAAATAATCAATGTTTTGATTATTTTTCTTAATTTTATTATTATTTTCTTAAAATGGTTGTCAATTATTATTTCTTCTGCTTTAAAATCTGTGAGACTAATGTTATTATTCACTTGTACTGACAAGAAATAATAATTAACAAAACGTTTAACGCTATTTTTATGCTCTATTTTCCTCTTTTTGTCTGAATTGCTTAGCTGCTTAACTATTATTTGATCGAACTGAAAACTTATCGAAATGTGCATTTTGTTATTGTAATATGTAGACGTAAGTAATAGAATTTTTTTCTTTCGCTAATGGATCTTTCATCGTCTTCTAAACGAAAAGCAAAGCAGATGTGTAAAAACTGTTTTCAGCCCTCTCCAGGATGATGGAATTCGTAATAAAGCTTTGTTCATTACTTTTGAAGAACCAGCTAATTTTGACTCAACCAACTACTATTTTGGCTAGAAATAATTGAAAACTATACACACTGGTTTCCAAAAATGAAGAAAAAGTAGCAAAAATATTGATAACTCTTTCAAAATATTGCATGTTTCAGAGTAAGCCTGCAAATTTTGTTGGGATACTGAAACAAGAAATCAGGCTAGCCAATTTGTAACAATGGCATCCAGGCATCATTTGCCCGAGGAACTGCAATAGAGAGCTATTGGGAGACTAGAGGCAAGACAAAGTTAGACAGAAGTGGCCAGATAGCTGAATATGAGTTCTGTGAGTCATAGACTTTGTCAACAATTTCTAACCACAGATTCGTCCAGGAGGTTCAGCCAAGAATGGCCAATCGTTAGGACTAGCGCTGATGACCAATATTTGTGGCTATGCGTACGAAGGAATAGAACCTCAGCTCTGGCTCAAGTCAGATCCTTCATTGTTGCAGCCACTGGAAGGTTGGTGTCAGCGTCAACTGCGCGTAGAAGGATGGGGTCAACGTCAACCGCTCGTACAGATCTTTATGAAGGAGATCTATATACGAGGCGACCAGCCGTTTGCGTTCTGCCGGCGTCGCATCATAGAAGGGAGAGTTTGAGGTTGGCACGTCAACATGTCCTCCGTGTAGCTGATCAATGGACACATCCGCGAAAGAGATTCATACGGAGCAAGCAGGGTCTGTCTGTGTTTGGGATCATATCTCTTTGGATGGCCGCACAGATCTTCGTGTCTTTCCAAGTGGAACCATGAATGCTCAGGCCTATAGAGATGACATCCTTGATGCTTATGTGTGCCCTTATGCCTGGGTAATAGGTGATAATTTCCTGCTGCAAAACGACAACGCTATACGGCACAGGGCTCGCAACTTGGATGATTATCTTCAACAGCAAATAATTCTGCCAGCTCGATCACCGGAGCTGAATCCTATTGAGCATGTTTGAGATGCTTTTGGAAGACGTATACTGCTTTGAATTCCTCCTCTTTAGTCGCTTGAAATGCTTGCAACTGCTTTGCAAGAGCAATATCTCTCACTTCGGAACTGATACACTGCATAATTTGCAGCATCGCACATAGCTGTATGTGTTGTATTGCTTCTAGAGGAGATCATACTCCACATTGAAGGAACTTTTCGTATAGCAAACTGACACATCCGATCTCACCATTTTTATACGTATGCTGACTTTTATAACTTTATAATTGTATTGTAATTTCATTTCATGTTATTTTACACCTTCCTATATGGTGTATACTGTAGATCAGTTTCATTAACTTCTACATGTTACTTTTTGAGTAATCGTCATTCTTGTCATTTTTCCTTAATTAATAGTAACCAGTACATACATAATCTCTTAATATTTCAAGTAATGAAACCGTGAGACACAAAACAGTGTTTAAATAAATTTTTGGCCTGAAAATGGTCTAGGCTTCCGATAACAATTATTGTGAGTAAATCAAAAATTGTAAAGTTTTGTAGAAATACATTAGACTCAAAATGTTTAGAAAACAGTAAATATATTTATACAAGAATTTTTGTTCGTTTAGCGCAAATATCCTTTGAACTGGAAATACTTATTAGATTTGAATGACAGTAACAAGAATTACAGCTTTAAATACTCTTGCTAACCACTTCTGTTAAAGCGATGAAGAAACAAAGGTCTTAATTCTTTTTAACATATACAAACGCACTCTAATTTAGCAAAGCAAGATCTTTAGAAAGATATAGTCAGGCAAAAAAAAATAATCATAATTATGATTAAAGAATGGTTAATTTGTAATTGTATTTTGATGCATTTAAACAAAACCATACTTTAACAAGTAAAGAAAATAATGGTGCTACAATGTTACGTTCAATGAATTAATTCTGTCATTTCTTTCTGCCATGAAGCAATTGCTGTCTTTCTGACCATAATCGATATAAGGCAACAGAAAGAAATGCTCGCAGTTGGCTACTTTGATCCTTATGTTGTTACAATTCTAGAAATAAAAGCGCTTTCTTCTGGTACTGCTGTGCCATATCTTAGTTATATCTACTGATACACAGCGAGGAAGTGCATCTCTGGACCGTAATCTTAGAGTCACAGCTGAAAGATAAGACAGATGCCTTTACTAACCCAGGTGAGCAATAACGGCGGAAAGAGGTCACCAAGGCACCTATAAAGTTGGGAATAAATAAAGTACGACAGAAACAAAAAGCATAAACACAAAATAAAACAGTTGTAAATCTTCCAAAACATCTATAAAGCTGGAGGTAAATGAAACACAGCAGAAGCAAAAAATATAAGTATAAAACAAAAGTCTAGTGAAAAAAGAGAGAACTAACATTATTCTATCATAAAACCTTTTTAATTAATATTATATAATAATCTCTCTGGTTAGTTGTCGATTGGTTTGGTTTATTTTACAGAAAAGCACACGAGGGTTATCGGTTTAAGGGGAGGGATGCCTTCGTGGAAGATTTTCTAAGGAAAACTAGCTCGCATACACGTCACACATGAATAAAATCATGAAACCGTCTGTGCGACTAGCCCGTTCGCCTGGAATCGAACCTATGTCGGAACTACTAGTCTTCAGCAACTTTTGCTCTCGGCCGTTGATGGGTCTGGCTAGTTGTTAAAAGTGTCCTAAAGTGCTTCACTTTATCAGATACATAATTTTAGAAGTCTGGAAGTCTTTTGCGATGCTCAGCATTTCAATTATAACCCAGCCAAAATTTCCGCTATGTGATTATGGAAATATTTTTGCGCAAATCGTGCTTGGATAATGGAGTCATATTCGAGTTTAAACATGAAATATTTCTCTTCGTTTCACTATTTTAAAATATCATCGATCTAGAAAACAGAAACTTCTCCCCGACGCATTATGCATATTAGCAATTCCAATAATCTCTGAAGAAGAACAAGGGGCAAGTTATTTGAATATTCCTTAATTACGAAATATTTTAAATTTATTGCAGAAATTGATCGCTCCATAGTTAATCGTGTTTAAGTAAGAGCTCTTGTTTATATTCACTTAAGTATTTCATAATGTTACTCATCTTAAGTTCCTTGTAGATCGCTTTATTCCGTACTTAAAGCAATAAATTTGCTCATTAGTTACAGAATATTATTCTAAAACACTTAGAAGTTATCATTTCTTGAGGACGTCCCTTCAACCAGCCGAAGAATAATTAAATAAATAATACTTACCAAACTGGTTTAAAATAATGAACTTTTGGGTTATTTATTAATGACATTGTGTAAGTGCTTTTTGCATAGTATGCTAATATTGGATCATCTATCTAAATTCTGCTACATTGTGCTTTAAATCTAATCCTTGAAATCTACCATTTCGTTTTAGATTAATTGATGTCAGAAATTTCGTTTATTTTCTTATCTGTTTCCTGGTTCTTTTGCCTGTAGATATAATTTACCCGAGAATCAAATGCCTTAAAATGTTTTTCCAAAAATTACATTTTGAGCAATTACATGCGAAAATATACTTACCTTTAAACTGATATGCATGAAATTTTTAACCATTCTATTGTCAAAGTGCTTTATTCTTGCAGCTGGTTTGGTTTGTTTGATTAGATCAAAACAAGAGATATTTGCCTAAGGGTGAGATACCTTCTTTGAAGACTTTCTAAGAGAAACTGGCTCTTGTCCACGTTATAGATGGTGAAAAACACGAAATTTTCATTCGGCCAGAGGGCTCGCCAGGATTTCAATAAGGATCAAACTAGTGTTCAGCTACTTTACGCTGCTGAGTATTTTAAATGTTTAATTTTAAATGTAACAATGCCAAAACTAGGGAATAGTTCACTTTTAATTTCCAATATATTTCACTTCGATTTACAGCTGCGTAAATAAATCATAAAATGTTTTTATATTTTACCATAAATGTAGTTATTTTCTAGTAAATTCCGCTGTATAAAACTACGCAAAATTGCTGCCTTAGATTTTAAGCAGATTTTGTCTTAAACCTCTGTGGATATTGCAGGCCTGTGATACAGCAGTTTCTGTTTCTTTAGGAACCAAATGAGAGTTGAGGAAAGCACTTTTGCTTATGAAGAAATGGGATCTATGCCCATCAACTTCAAAAGCAGCGTTTTATGTAAAATTTATCTAACAATCCTGTTCTCTCCCCATTTTGCACAGCTGTGCTTCGCTTCCATACACTACTAATTTCAGTTAGGAAAATCTTAAGAAATGAAATATTCTTTCTTAAATTCTCAGGTAACGAACGAAAAAAATGGATTTTTTTCCTAAGAATACTGGCAGAAATGATACCCTCAAATATGTAATCTTTAATGCAAAATCACTTGCGAAACCACACTTCGGAAACAATAACTAAAGAGCTTTGCATTTAAAATAAAAATGTATGCTATATGAAAAATTCATACCGTAACCCGCATATTTTCAACACATATGACAGTTAACTACCTAGGTCTAACATACATAAATGATTTAAATTTTGTTGTATTCTTTTGGTTTTTATTACTATTCCCTGGACTGAATGAATTTTAACTGATAATTCTGCCTAGTACAGCGTTTATTTAAATATTCATTTTTATGAATTCATTTCAATAGTTAAAAACGTAAAAATATTATCGAAAGTCTAAATTTATTCTTACATATTTCTTTATTTATTATGTAAATAGTAAAAATTATTGTCTAGTTGGCTCATATCGATAAAACATAAGAACTTTCATTAATTATTCATATTTTAACAATGAGTTGTAAGTCAGTGTAATGATATGAATTGTTAAAAAATATACAGTTCCTTAATTGTATTTGTTTTAACATTTGTGTCATTAGTATGATTAATGAATGATGTTTCTAAAGCAGTGTATTAATATGTATAGCAATTATAAAGTTTCTAAATACTTGTAAAATTTCTTTAATAACGTACAGATAGAAATTTTCTATGTATATCTTCTTAATTTTATTTAGATTGTAAAATATTTTTAATAATATCTTGAAATATTTTTATATTTATCTCTGAGTTCAGACAGGAAAAAAAAAGAAACAAAACTTCTAGGCCTTAAATTTATATCTTTTTACAGTTCAATTATAATTTTACTTAACCATAAAAATTCGGTTTTATTAAATGGCGGCAATAAGTGCTATTTTCACATAAGAATAAAAATAAAATATTAGTGTGATTTTCCTCTAATCTGTATTCAATAAAAACTGTCTGATAGAATTTGTAATCTGACAACTTGCTTTTAGTTCACACATCACATATATTCATAAGTATTGTAATTATATACTAGGAGAAACTATTTCGTGTTTCTAACACCTGCTTTTGCATTGTCGAACGGAAAGGCTCATGCTCATTTTGGTGGATTTTGAATGTAGCATGAATACTAGATAGTTTCCTTAAAATGTTCTCGACAAAGACATTTTCCTCCCTGCACAGATAACCTTTGCGTGCCTCTTTACCATATTCAAATAAATAAACACCTCCCTTACTGGTGTAGCATTAAGCGCTGATGGCAGATCTACCGTTCGGCCCGCTTCGAATTACGGAGAAATTTTGGTGCTTGCAAAGTGCACAGTATTCTTGCGGCATGGGAGCGCTTAAATTCACACCAAGCCGAAAATTATCTGTGTTAGTTTGATACACAGAAAAGAGGCTTGAGAAACCCTTGGACCTGTTTTCCTGGACATTTTTTCTCAAAATTTGGACTAGAGCTACTATCGGCATAGGACGGCCAAAGGCAAACGCAATTTTGCGCTTCTCGTCGTAATAAAATTCATTGTTTCTATATTACTGGAAGAAAAGTGAGATAAGTCAAAAAAACCCTCATAAAGGAACAAGCAACATATATCTAAGTTATGTATTTTATGTATGTACGAGTATGTTACTCGAGCAACCAAGAGTGAGGTTAAGATCAATGATGTTAATAATTAGTATCACATACGGATGTTCTTTCTCAGTGAATGGATTGATTGCTTGAGGTTACCGTGGTTTTCTCTGGGTGGAACGTGAATGTGAATAAGTTTCTCTCCCCAAATCCTCCACGAAGGCACTTCTCTAATGGCAAGTAGTTCTCGTGGGATTTTCCATATGTCACTTAGCCAAATCAATCTGGATTTGTTTTAAAACAAACCACACTACAACTATTTCTCTAGAGATAAATGCCTTCCTGGGAGACCTTTTACGTTTAACATGAAAGGAAACTACCGCAAGTAGTCACTGCAATCATCTGATTTGCCAGACTGAGTCGAACTACCAGTTATCAGTCTGCTCAACCACTGGCCTGCTAAACCGAAAACAAAACGCCAAAGTAAGCAGATATATTTTTTTCCATTCAAAGTACCTGTTTTTCCACTCTTACCTTTTACGTTATATGCGGAAAAAAATAAAAGTTTAAAAAGCTTATATCAGTTTGCACTTGCTAAGAAGAAATTTAATGGCAAATTAGGCGGCAGTTTTTCCCCTCCTGATATTAAAGTCATTTGTTTTGTTTTGATGATTTGATCCAGAGCTTAACAGAAATCTAAAAAGTTCCGTGTTGGTCGCATTTTGAAAAGCTATACATGAACCAGCTGGAAAGAGAATTTGCGTTTTCATGTAAGGCACATTAATTAACACTTAGATATCCTAAACAAATTAAAATATTGTTATGTTCTGAATGTATATCATCAGAAATAAATTTTAGACCAAATATTTGATGCAGTGACAGAATTCTTAACATCAAACCATTCTATAATCATAATACAGTAAAATTAAAAATACCGCATTAATTAATATTTAATTAAAACAGTAAATTTTTATTAGCTTATAGAACTTTGTAAAATCTAAAAATTTTTTAACTATTTATGCTTTATGGATTATTTACATAACACTTGGAACATTTTGTTATGAGCATTTCAAAACAAAACTACTTGCAGGTAAAGAAAAATGTAAATTTTCTTTTGGAATGACTGTAATCAAAAGTTTACGCATAACAAAAGAATAAAATTATAGGAAAATGCGTTGGAATTAATTAAAGTACTATGTATGAAATGTTTTAAGGGAATGTTATGGAAAATAAGCTTTCGAACGGAATAAGCATACAAAACAGGTAATAAATAAAACTTTTCTTCTTCTTAAGTGATATTTTTGCTGATAAAACAGAGAAGAAGTTATCACTTCAAAGAATCTAGTTTCTAATCAATAATGAAAATAGTGAAAGAAAACCAGAAAATTCTTTCAAATATAATGCATAGACATTTCATTCCGACATGACTCTCGCGCTTAATTAGTCGAAGGATAGCATATTTTACCTGCCAAATCTCTTAAGAGTACGATTGAACTTTTGTGCTAAAACAGAATGGTATGAATATTGAATTAGAATTACTCGTAAACTAGCGATTGTCGAAGTAATATTAGTTTTCTAGAAATTACAGATTGTTCTGTATAGAATTCCTTGTTTAAACATTTATTGCCAAGCGCAAGCTAGTTTGCTACAAGAAGGAATCTTTATTAAACGTAATAAACAGACAGCGTAAAGCCGGAGTTTCTCCAGCTCATTCATCTTTAGTGTTAAACAACTGAGTTTCGGAATCAAAATGGCGTTAATTATCTTTAGAGGAAGGATTGCGGAAGCATTTTCAACATCGCAGGGAAAATAAGTATACTTTATGACTCATTTTATTTTTAACGTTAAAATGTTAAACATGGCACATCGTTTGTGACGAATAATAAATGAAAACTAAACTAATCTTTATAGAGATTTAGTACAGTACTTTATATGGTTTGTTAATTAATTATGATAGTGGGTTCAATGGTTGCTTCCTTTAGGAAATGCCTTCATGGAAGAATTTTTAACGGAAGCTGGCTCATATTCATGTTATATATGATGATTAGTGGATTTCGAAACCGGATCGAATTACCAATGTCTACTGGTCTTATCCATTTTGTCATTAGTAGACCAGTATACTTTGTAATTTCTGGTTTGCCATATACTCGTGATATGGTCAACAAAATAGAGCACTTTTTTCGGTGATTTCAACTTAAAAACAGAAGTAAATTCATTAACATTTATTTAAAAGCATGATTTGCGTTTAGAAATCAAAGATTATGATTTTAAAATTTACTTCTTATAATATAGTAGCAAAATATAATCACTACTAATTAATTCCTACAGTTAAGCAAAATGTAATAAACTGATACGAAAATCGGAAAGCAGAGATACTTAATTTTGTGTCATATCCCCCCAGAAATATAATCTATTACTTCCCAATCATTTTGTTCCTTAATCAGTTCCTCGCTCAGAAAAAATATTTCAGATTTGAACAGCAACCCAAAGGAGTTTATTAAGGTTTCTCACGCTGTCGCTGAGCTCTCAGTCTACCAATCTGCTGTTGCACTCACTCCTCCTAACACATTTTTTGTATTTTTAGCGTCATTATTCAGATCATTATTAAGATCATATATCTTCGCCCTTCCTCCATATACAGTTCAACAGCAAAATTATAAAAATTTTAACAGCAGCGTAGCTTTATACTTTTTGAATTACCGAAGTTTTAGTATACATTTTTTCTATTTTTTCTCCCTTTTCTTAGTTCATTATATCATGTTTAGTTTCCTTATTAAGATGGCTTTAAAAAAAAATTTTTTTTGTGATTTTATTATTAACTTTTCTATGTTTACTTTATGTATTAAATATCACGTTCGTCTCGCTTACGCCACATAAAATTCGATTCAACAGCAAAATTATTAAATCTTTAAAAGCAGCGTATCTTTAGAATTTCTGATAGACAATCCCGCGCGCTGCAGTAAAAAATGTTTTAGCCCATAAAGTATTGTCATTGCTCGTTTGGAAATGCTTGAGTTTGTTGATCAAAAGTTAGTTAAAATCTTACATAATTCTGCAGTTAAACTGACTTAAAAAAGTTAATGGTTTCACCATAACAAGTTGATATGCAAAGTAAATACATATAGAGTATCTAAGTGTTTAATATCTCGAGAATAATGTGAGTATATGTTAATTTCATATATTTTCAACGTTTCTAGTTCCATGGGGATAGAATCACTTGAAAGAAGCTAGTTTTAGTATAAATAATATATTTCCAAAACAAAACTGGTTACCAAATAATTAATCAAACAGAATGATTAAAGAAGCGCACAATTTGACTAAATCAGCCGTTGATAATAATACATTCCTGAAAAAGTTTTGCTTTAATTTATTCGTATATTAAGCAGGAATAAATTAAATTCTTTTAAAATATCTCTTTAAAAATCATTCCAAAGTTTTTCATACGTTGCTTTAATTAGCTAATCCAAGGTATAAATTAAAATAAAAAAGACGGTGTCGGGAATCAATTAAAATTTAAATCACTACATTATTAAAACTTCATTTATCTATGCAACTTGGACAGGTTTTTGTAAATTAATATTCACAAAATATTTTAAATAAATTAGGGGAATGAAACTTATATGAAGTTCTGTCGCCATATACTGCATAGTTCTTTGTCTGTACTGTAAAAAGATGTTTCTTTTATTAAATGAAATATGATAATCACTGAGATATATATGTTTCACAACAATGACACTATTAAAGTTTTTAGTAATGGTCAAAACATTTTACTACTTTAAGCAATCTATACAAATAGAATGAGTTGTATTTTGAGGTAAAAGATATTCTAGCTGTAATCAACTTATATAAAATTACACTGGATCTGTAGCCCTTCTGATATTTATGAAAAATGGACTGGTTAAGTTGTTTCCAAAATCTGCAGCTCTTTTGAAACATATCGTTATTACCACTTCGTTTCAAGATAATCATCAGAAGTTTAGTTTGAAAAAATGGAATAATGGAGATGTAGAAAGGAAAGTGGTAGTATCAGGACTTCTTTTTCTTCTTATCTGCTTGGCGAACGTGATGTGTCCCGATTAGACAGCGAGTTTGACTACAAACTATGTCCTATGGAGTGTAGCAAAGACAACAAGATGAGAAGGCTTAAGTTATCCTTTATTTACCACGATATCACAGGCGCTTCCGCACTTCGGGATACAAAGACCAATCACTTGTGATCTGAACGTAAGAATATAAGACTAATAACTAACTAAAATAAAAGCTAACTTTTAATATTTACACAGATAACTAACACCCCAAGACTGGCCTTTTAAATTACTACGTATGTAGTATGCAATTTGCGGAAAACTACAATACGTCTTTAGCTTTCGAGAGGACTAAAACCTCTAGCCTTAAAGGCGGACAGTAACTGATGGCAAGCTCGCGTGACGTGTAGTGACAAGACGGCTCACTCTCTCCCCTTCTAACTCTACTCTTGGCAAAAAGCCACAACTTGAATACTTAAGCGTTAGCAAGTACAATTTGCATAAACATATTCACGCATTTATTCTGGCCGGAAGTGGAAAATAAGGGATGATAGCAAAGTTTTAAAATAAAATAAACGTTAGTTAAACTTAAGATCCTTACAGTAGTAACTCCTGCAAAGAAAACCTCTGTTTACAATCGGAACAATTATGTTAGTCCCGTTTTCTTTGAATAGGGACCGTAATGCATTTACTTTGTATAAAGAGACAATGAAAAAAGGTTTCAAAAATAAAATAAAGGTCCCAAAATAAATAAAAAGAGTGAACTATAAAATGCAAAGGAACTATAAAATGTCAAATGTGTCAAAGGAACTATAAAATGCAAAGGTAATCCCTCTCTTTTGAAAACTGCTTTTCAATGGAGGAAATACACTGGAAAAAAGCAAGTTGTGGTGCAGTCAAAAAGATATTTCACATTTTAGTATTCAAAATACAGTTATTCTTGGAGTCAGTGGAGAGAACAGTGTTAGCAAGTTTTAAAACAATCCAAAACAGAGATCAGTCGGAAACAAAAGTGGTGAAATGGCTGGACCTGCTGCCAGTTGCTAGATTTTAAAAGAACAGGTTTCAATTTTCTTAGTTAGTTAGTTAGTTTATTAAATGTACTATAACATTATAATTTTGCAATAAGAATATCAAGCCAGCGCAGTTAATTTAAATTTCAAAAATCTTATTCATATAATCAATAGTATTTTAATACTAAAAGTATTAATACACTAAGACTAAGTATTTATATTAGGGTTTCATAAATGGGTCGACTTTGACTTCCTAGGGGTCAATGGAATTTTAAAGGCGGTCTATGATGATCCAGATGTCGACAGCCAAACATGCATAGACAAATGGTCAACATAATTATGTTTCCATTGATTAAAAATAACTGGATCAATAAAATTGATAATTAATTTTTTAGTGATATAAAGCTAACAAATAACAAACAAAGATAACAAATAAGCATTATTCAAAACGGATTAGGATTTTTCAAACAGATTCAAACAATAAAGCAAACTTATAGCTTACAGAACAGCTGCACTGCAATGCATTTGATCTTGATATTATGATGCAAGAAGAGGAGGATGTTCAAGCACGGTCTCGAAACTGGACCTCTCGAATACGCGCCGAATATGCTGCCGTTACGCCACGAAGGCTTGCAGAAAGGAGAGAGAAAATAATTTATATACTCCCCCTTTTGAAGGGTGACTGGGGATTAGAGGACCAATTCACTAAATCCTGGTGGTGAAGAATCATCCTCCACCACCTTTTAGTTCGAGCGCCACTGTAGATTCGTTAGATTTTTTTTCTTTTTTTGTCTCAACAGAAGATGTGAAAAATGTGCAATGTCCCCGTCGAGACTCGAACCTGAACGTCTCGTATACACGCCGAGTGTGCTACCGTTACATCACGAAGGCATGCAGAAAGAAGGGAGAAAATACCTTATAAACTTACTAAAAAAACACGAAACAAGTTGAATATTTCTTAACAGGGGGATTTAAAAATTAAGTTACTCCAAATATTAAAAACATTGCATTAATACATCTAACGCAACCATCACATTCATTAAAGTTCAATGTTCGGGCAATTAGAACTGTGATATTGTGTCTGAAAATCTGTTTATATTTGTAAAATCAAATCATAATAAAATGAAAAATAATAAAACATAAACCTTGTAAGGTACTTCTCCCGCCTTCTAGCATACATTCGTGATGTAATGATCAGGACACTCGGCGTGTATTCTAGAGGTTCAGGTTCGAGTCCCGACGAGGGGATGGATTATTTTTCTTATGTCTTGCTTCAAAATAACCTAATGTTTCTACAGTAGCTATACACATTTATACTTATATTTTCCATTACACTTACGCATTTATACTTATATTTTCATTTCTAATCTATTTGATCTCTTATGTCAACATGCACTCATATCATTTACGCTGTATGCTCATGTGCCTTTCGCGCCTCTGTGTACCTGTGCATTCCCATCTGTATTCTTGCTTATTAATACGTATGTAAGTCTTTTTGTGCTTTAAGTGATTATGTGTATGTATCTGTTTTATGTGTTGTGTATTTATGTATTTTGCGCTTTGTGTCTTGTGTATTATTTGTTTATGTCTATTTATTTTTATCACTATTCAAACATCATTATGTTTTATCTGTCATTTATTTTTATCATCGGTTCTGTGCATGTCTTTTTGCATTTTTACTTTAACTACTTACCATCTGTAACACCACAGCTTGCCTCTTCAATCTGTAATACAATTCTACTAATGCCCTTGTAAGGCCATGTACTTCCCTTTGACAACCTCAGTAAACTCCCAGTACAGGCTTGTGGGGCTCCAGAGAGCTATTGCTCTTGTTAGAGGAGGGCGTGGGACACATGCTTGTTTACCTCTGTTAGATACCATGCGTCTCCGTCCTCCGTAACCTACCTGCCTGCCTACAGTAACTATAAACGGTGGTGGATGATGATTCTTCCCAACCAGGATTTAGCGACTGGGTGCCCTAATCCCCAGTCGCCCTTTAAAAGGTGGAGTAGGTCCAGGTTGGAGTCTCGGCGAGGGCATTGCTCATTTTTCATGTCCCACGCTTCAAAATAACCTAATGTACCTACAAGTTAATAAAAACTTGTTTTCATAATTTTTGTTCTTATTCGTAAGCTAACTGTCATCTTTAAGCTATTTATGCTACATTATTTTCATCATGATTATGTTTTATGGCGTATAATTACAGAGAAAATTATCAAAGGGTCAATGAAGACAACCATACTTTTAAATGGGATCGATGCAAGGAAAGGTTGGAAATTCAGACCATTATATTATGTTACAGAAAAGATACGCGTATAGAAGGAAAACAAACTTCCTTTTTGCTTTAAATATTAATGAAAAGAAAAATCTTTCATATGTTACTAAAGGATATAAAATTAATTTACATATTTCATGCATCTAGATTTTAATCAAGAGCATAGAAAGCTATTTTCATGTTAAGTAAAGCCATTAATCGCCTAATCGGAAAGTGTAATTACAAAGTTTTTGATGTAAACACTTTTAGAAAATGAATGATGAGAGTTTATTTAGCATAAACCAAGTTTCACATAATTCTTTCTTTTATTACCTATAAAAACTTCTCTTCCATTAAAAAATAAAAGAGGAAAAAATATAGTTGATGGAGTTAAACGAATTTTTGTGCGCGATAGTCTTTCAGCTAAAAGTATAAACTCTTTAAGGAAAGTTTTTTTAAGGGATTTCAGTGATACTACGAAAAATGTCACGAGCTTTCTTATTTTCAAATTTTGTATTTTCTTTTGGCGAATCCTAAAAGACTCTAAAATTTAATATGGATTTACTTTTGACTCTAATATCAATGCTAGTAATCTAATTATTTATTCGCAGAATTAATACTTTTACGAGTTTTGCACATAGGTAGATAATTTTAGTGAAATTTTATTTGAGGTTGTTGTATTTTTCTGTATAATGTAACAGGAAAAGCTTGAAATAAACGATGTTCTGGTGGAAAAATAAGAATATAGGGGTAAGTCTATTTAATATTGAGTAAACGTTTATCTTGCTAATTTGGCGAGATATCGCCAAGATGGCACCGGTTTAGGCGACTAGTTTTATCACCAAAAGTCGCCAAACTTGGCTACATTTTGGTCTGATCCTTGTATAACTGTAATGGATATTGTAACTGAATAATTGCAATTAATACCTATATTAGCTGTAACCGTATCCGGCCCTCATATGCCTCCCATTAATTTCGAGAAGCAGGAAACACTAGAGATTTGTTTGGTAGAGGGAAAACTGTTAATACTGGAGAAGGCATCAGTTTCTCAGTTGTTAGTTCAAGGCAACTTCGAAGTATTGAGGTATCAGTGAGAGCTTCGTCTTTTAGATGCGCTTTGTATTGTGTTTAGTTTGAAGTGTTCTGGAAGAGATTCCAATAGGGCGATAGAAGATATAATATGGATGCGCTAAGGTAAAAGTTAACTAAGTGACTCGCTTTTCCTTCTTCTCATTCCTTCATATAAGGACAGTGTTAAAATTCTATCATAATAACTAATTATTGAACGCTTTCTTGATATATATTATGAAAATTCTAATGAGAAGACAAGGTACTACTTAGAAGGCAAAGTAAGAAAAAAATGTTCTTTTTCCTTACTTTGGTAACTTGTTGTAGAAATATTTACAACAAAGTGTAACTGCTATTTTTGCTTTGTGATACTTTCAACAGTTATAAGAGTATTTTTATGGAAAGTTCCAGAACTGAGAAATGTTTCTTTGGATAAAACAAATTTATGATTTATTTTTATCATCGGTTCTGTGCGCATTTAATCTGTTACGAACCCTTATACGCGCTACAATACACTCGTTATTACAGATGCTTTATTGTCATTTCTTAGCCGATGTGAACTATATTAAGGGGTATTGAATAAATTCTTAATTTGTTGATTTTATATACACAGTGCTCAAGAAAGGTAGGGTTTATATCGTTTAAATAATTCTAGATTGTGCTTCTAGTTACCAAGTTTCTCAAAATAACGTTTTTAAGAAAACAGTTTCAGCAGTAAGGAGTTCTGTAAACATAAAATGTAACCTTTTAATGTTTCTCAGAGGTCAAAATATCTAATTAAGAAATGTTTTTCATGCTTTAGTAAATTGAATGCCGAAAGTTTGATAATGTTTTGTTAAAATTTGAACGGGATGTTTACTAACGAGTTTACTATCTTTGACTAGTCTACGATGCTTATTTTAGTCAATATTCGATTTTATTCAACCAGGTTAAAAAGCAATAACAAAATGCATATCGCTCGTTTTGGCAATTAATAATTTCCATTAAAAGAAACAACACTCATTAGCAAGAACTTGTCTAGGAAATTTTAGGATTATCATTCTTTTAACTAACCAGTTATTACAATTTAGACTTTTACTATAATTTCGCCTTTTTCTTTTCCTCTCCAGATATGTAAATCAGTGAGAGAGTACTTAAGATGAGGTTTCTGAATTTTAAAACAGTACAGAAAACAACGAAACAAGCAGCTGCACCGTCATGAAAACTTATAGCTTAATTGCTTATCACATGGGGCCATCCACTATCTTCTATTTATTATAAATTTTTCAATATATATATACAATATGAACAATATTACATAATTTGGTAACATAATAATGTCAGTAACATAACACTAATATGAATAATATATCAATAGCACAACAATTGCATATTAGTAACATGATAGTTGTTTTGGGTTACATTTTGGTAATATAACAATTACTTTTGATTAAGTAAATACATAAAAATATTTGATTACCTACTTATATGATGAAGGTCTTTATTATGCCTTTAAATTGCCCCAGTTTATTGATAAATAGTTTATTAGATTTTGGAGCTTTCGTCTAAGGATGTCACTTTTTGGTAGTTGTTTGAACCATAGTTTGGCATTTTCTGACGTACATGGTTGAAAATGTATATCTTTGGTTATATCACATTCAAATATATAAGTGATCGATAGTTCCTGTAGCTCCATACTTGCATTTATCTGTGTAATGTAAATTAAAACGCTATAGATATGATGCAAAAGGAGCATGAGCTGTTAAAAAGAATGTTATGGCGTGGCTAGTTGAGATAATGTGTCCTGAACTGAATAGATATGAATTTGAAGGTTCTTTTACCTGTTCCTTCTTGTGACCATTTTGCATTCCAAAGTGATAGAAGATCTTTTTCTAAACTTAATTTTAAATAAGAAATTTGGTAAGCTATGGTTATCTATTTCATTATGGAAATGTTTGCTACTTCTTTTGCTTTCCGGTCTGCTATTTCATAGCCCATTGTGCCTATATGAGCTCGTGTCCAATCAGTGTTGGCATTAGTTGTTCAGGAAAATTTGTAGTAGTAGTTGAATTTCTTTAATTAGTAGTGATCGATATTGTCTGTTATAGCTTGTATTCCAGAGGCACAATCTGTGATAATAACACTTCTTTCTTCTTCAGAATTGTGTTATGAATTTTATTGCTTCTGATGCCTAGCAGTTCAGCTTTAAAAACTGAATTATTGTTATTAAATTTGATATTCCAGTTTTTGATTTGGGTACAGTACGGTAAGCACAATAAGGAGTGTCAAAGCCTGTTTCTCTTTTAGAACCGTCTGTGTGTACGTGTATTGAAAGACATTTAAGGCTGTTTTAAGTATTAAATTTTCTAAACACTTGCTAGGGATGTATGTCAAAGTTATATATTTGAGATGTTCACAGCTGAATGGAAGATGCCTCTATAGGAGACCATCAATAGAGCAGCTACACAATCATTTCGACTTTCAGCTTTTGTACCCTATTGATGGAAATAGAATTTTGCGCTCTACAAATAGATGGAAATAGACCCCAATTTTGTGCTTGCCTCTAAAGGTCACGTTACTACGTTTTGGCAGTTCTGATGAGATTGAAATTATTCGGCTTTGCATTTTTAGCTGCAGTCTTTTAAATTTCAAGCCAGGGAAAAGTTCTAAGCCACATCAGTTTTAAATTAAATTTAGTCTTCGACTAACACCTCTGCAACTGCTGCTTGATCTTGTCAAGCACGAGAAATGAGTTTCAGATTCAGGTTATGATTTATTAAAAAAGGATTGTTTTAAACTTTCAGGATTCAGCAGTTCTTTTCAGACCAAACGATTTTATTCGCTCCAAGTCTGTTAGGGTTTTATACTACCAAATACTAAATCTTTTATACTACCAAAGAAATTCAGACTCTATAAAATTCTTAATTATTATTTCAATGAACTTTGCATATCAAATTATGGAACACTTTTATTTAGTTTACTTAAACATGATTATCTTACTATTTTAAATTCTTGCTTTAAGGTGATGTATAATTACCTAAATTATAGAAACGTAATTATTTGCATTGGACAAATATTTAAGGAATATAAATCTGTAGCTTCTTTTTAACACTTTGCATAAACGAATTACAGATTTTAATATCTGTGGTCGATGTAAATTATGCATATTTTGATTTTTCAATTACTGAAATGAAAACTCTCATTTACAGTGCAACGTTTCTAGTAATTTTCTAACGGCTAAATTCTAATTTATCGCTTTCATAACAATTTTTTACTTCCAGGTTGTTCAATGATATGAAAATGTCTCCAGATATATAAGAAATAGTTGTTTCAATATTAAACAATATAGTAGTAGTGGCAGTAATACACAAGAAGGAATAGTACGTAAACAAGAATGAAAAAGTAATAAACAAGAATAAAAAAAACTGCTAGTTACTAACTAGAATAAACAAGAATGAAAAAGTAATAAACAATAAAAAATGCTATAAGTAAGTAATGAACAACTATTAAATAAAAAACTAGTAATACACAAAAATGAAAAAGTTGTAAATCATGAGCATATTGGAACTCTTAATTACCCCGAATCTTGAAAACGATTTCAAACTTTAAAATTGAATATTTACGCTTTTCCCTCATTTAAATCCTTCTAATCTTTAAAGTAAAAAAAAAATCTGAACAGTTTCCAATTTTAAGTTACGTTCAAAGGGGCGTTTTTTCAATATTTTGTGTTACCTTTATTTATTAAATATCATGTTCTTCGCACCTTAACCATAAAATTCAGTTTAAGAGCAATATTGCAAAATAATTTTAAATTGAGCATATCTTTAGAACTTCCGATACACAATCCCACGGGCTGGAGATAAAAATGTTTTTTTTTATGTACAACGTTACCATTGCTCCCTTTGAAATCCTTGAGTTTGTTAATTAAAAATTCGTTGAAGTTTTACGAAATATGAAATCGATAATAAAACAAATTCCAAATTTAAAAGCCCATATTTGCAGTAGGATTACACGTCATTCAAAATTGGATGGCGCTACATACCGTTGTTTTATCACAATGCAAGAAACATCCATACACTTAATGCAGATTCTTCATTATTTAATTTTTTCAAATATAATACAGGGCGATAATATTTGAAGGCAATAATTTGAAAAGTGAAACGTATATTCAGAGTGATTCGACGCAAAATCGCAAAACGAAAAGAATAGTCCTTCAGGGACAAAGCTCCTTTGGACTAATAAACGTTTTAGCTCAAAACTTTGCATGGATTCATTTTATTGATACCCAGTGAAAGCGTTCATTAAAAAAAGAACATGATTGTTGCAACTTCGGTAGCATCTAAACCATCAATATTACCCCGTTGTGGCTCTAAGTGCCACAATCTTAATTTTGTAGAGATAACTCTTGGAATAATTATTCATCTCCTCTACAATTGATTTGAAGATTTTATAAAAATGTAACGCATTTGAAATGCGTTTCAAATATCTTTTATTAAATTATGAGAAAATGTATCGCAAGCTCCAAGAGTTTTAAGTGTGTGCTGCATTCACTAAGTTTCATTTAGATGTGATTAATAAATATAGGTATGCGAATTGTTTTCATGAATTTGCTTTCTAATAAACCCATATTTCAAATTTTGCTTAAATTAAAAACTTGTAATATTAAATAAAGTTTTGAATTTCTTTCGCATTTTTATGTGAAGAATTCTGAAGATTTGAGACATTTTACGATTCGAATTCTGATTAAAGAAAACTCAGGATTCGCTCAACTTCCATTATTAGTGAATTTGGAATTAATTTTTTGCAGCTGAGAGTGGAATTCATGTGTTTGGCCTATAAACTAAAGTTAGCAATATAGCTCTTATAGTTCTTGGATTACTTACTTTGGTAAGTGAAATTTAAGCTCCGTCAGTTTTGAATGATGATGTAAGGTTTCTCCTAAATTTATAACAGTTACGGTATAACAGTTAATGTTTATAACAGTTAAGTTTGTCATACTTTCCTGTCTCTCCTAATTTCAGCTTACAATTTCCTACCAGAATGTATTTTCAGAAAAGCGTTTAATGCAAATGAGATTAAACGTTATTGAGTAGTATTTAAGTCGATGTTTCACTGACTTCGTTAGAGAGCCAGAGTTTCTGACTAGCGCGCATTTGCTTTTGGGACTACGTGTCTCTCTAAAGCTATTACTACGCTCGGCCGTACTTTAGGCTCTTGGTAGCTTCGCCTACTTAATTGAGATTTAGGACCAACTAATTAGAATCCTGATATCTTCGGCTATAGCCTTTTAGGTAAGCATTAGTTAAGCTTAATTCTTATTAATTTGCATTCAAGCCCAAGTGGAGGCTTTGCTGTACGCTCTGAGATAGGAGCCGACTGTTTTCGTCCTCATTTTAAGAAATAAAGGGTAATTAACACTTTTTGAGTCTTACGTCTCTGTTCACACACTATTAGGAATATTCGTTTATTTGTGTAAATGGTACCCCACATTTAACTGCTAAATAAAAGGGTGGAACCCCACAATGCAAACGATAAAAGTTATGAATTTATGGTAAATATATGAAGTGGTGTAAGTGCTCTAATTTGATTGGCTTGCCGTAAATATCAGCAAATCATGAGCTATTTTTTAGATTTATTTAGCAGCAGCAATTCTATATAAAGTATAAATAAATTTTATATTTCATTTCTGAACTTCAGATATTTAATTTACAGCAATGGTTTTAAGGTTTTAATTAAGATAATCGTTGATGAATCAATTCATTTGTTTTACTGAAAAATTAGAAAATTAAGTGTTGATTTAAGGATTCAAAGCTTTTGCTTAAGCAATATATTTGGGCAATATATATAATTCAATTGCATGCTCTCAATTTCCATCCTCTTGCTACCGAAATAATTACTAAATAAGCACGTTTAGCAAATTTAAGAAACAAAGTTTTCTTTCTAAAATCATTTCATGACTTGAAGTTCTCATACGTAAATCATCTTTTGGTCTTTTAGCGCAACTGCGAAACAAATAACGAAACTAACAACGAAAGAAATTTGATATTCTTCAAATATTTATATTTTACTGCTGCGTTTAAGTCCGTAAAAAGTATTTCAAAATGCCTCAGTTGTAGGGATTTTATTAAACGCTTTACTTGGCGCATGCTTTACAGTTTTTGCCATAAAATATAGATTTTAAAATTTGAACAAGAAATTTGGGAACTGTTAGCAGCATTTCAGTTTCTCAAAGCGAAAAAAAAAGAAAAGAAAAAAAATTAAAGCAAGTCGTTAAAGCATGAATGCAATTAGAAAGGGGGTTTTAATGTTTTTATCTGATAGAATATCTAATAAGATAGAAATTTTGTAAGTAGCTTATTTTATTTAATAAGGTAGAAATCCACTACAGGGAAATCTTTAAAAGATACAGTTTTTACTTTTCAAGTTAAATGTCACGAAGTGCATTAAAACAGAGTTTTGCCTCTGCTCTCTGTATTTTACATGTCTTCGGAACATTATACATACAAACAGGTCAACACATAATGCACAGAGTTTTTAAAAACACCTTAGTTCAAATTTTCAGAATTCTAATAGTAACTAAGTCTTTCTCATGTGTGCTTTCTAGCCAAACTCTATCGTCATTTCATCATTTCGAATGAGACTTGAAAGACAGTCTGAAACAATTCAAAGGAAATTCACTCTTGAACTCTGGATCACTGTAATTAAATAGTTCATCCTAGACAGTGCTGGGTCTCTGTGAAACATTTAAGAAGTATTCGCTTTCAAACAATGCACTTTAATTTCCCTTACCAGACTACAGTTTGCCGAAGAACTGAAAATTCTTTGATGCCTCATTTACTTAAACCATAGCAACAATTCTACATATCCGTAGTTTGTTCAAGTGATAAAATATTATTTAACTGTAAATAAATAACGTTAAATATGTTTTTATAGGTCTGCTAATTTCCTTTAAGCTCAAATAAACTCATGACCAAATTTATCTTTACTTACACAAAATACTGATAGTCCATTAAATATCCAGTCGATGCAATCCATTTTTGCAGGCAATGTGTGAAAGACAAGCCTAATTATCACTGTATAATCAAAAGTAATCAAACGGTTTCTGATAAGCAAATCAAAGGTTAGGTTATCTGACGGTATATCAAGTCCTTTGCACAAAGTGAATATCTGAGAGACGTTACATAATACAGCTTTTGGTTTTAATGTGTAAGGACTTGCATTGATTTGTTACAGTTCCGAATAAGACTAAGAATCTGTAAAGAACTAACAACTTCTAAGAATCTGTAAAGTGGTGAAAGATTGGCCATTTAGAAGCAGAATATACAATCACCGAAGTCCTGAGATGAGTGAATATTTAAAGACAGACAGTCTCTACGCTATGGAATCAATTCCATAATTCTGTTACTGTTCTAAGGAGGCCTGGACAAGGTCGTAACTTCTTCTCCAGATGGTTAATTTGCAATAATTGCCCCTCGTACAGCTTGCCTGTGGTATAGAGCTTGCAGAAACTACAGGAAATGTTGTATCACGGCAAACTGTATACAGATGGTTAATAGAAATGATCTTTATACTGTTAAGACAAGAGTATGTGTTTCACTGTCTTCACAACAAAAGAGGAGTCTCATTAGTTAGCGTAAAGAACAGCAGAACTACAGTGAACACCGGTGGTCCCATGTCTTTAGTATAAATCTACCGAAGCTGTTTCAGGCGCTAAAATGAAATCTGCATTCTACGATCAGACGACAATTCCTTTTTAATGTTATCAGTTTTTATTTTTAACACATGTTTCTTTAATTTAATGGAATTCTGGATTTGTTAAAGCGCATTAAATGCATTTTAAAAGTTGAAAAACCTTTTAAGATATTTTCGTAATTATTGCTAAATTTTTTTCAGTCAGAGAAACAAAATTCAGCAGCTTTATTCTAATTCGAAATTTAAATTATGCTTTCATTTTCGGAATATAAAAAATAATTCCCTCTTATTAAGAATACAATTTCTTAGATTCTGATTAAATTTGAATAAAGAATTCTCCAGCCGCAAAATGTCAACCTTGCTGTGTAGGGGAAAAATTGCAAATATTATTATTTTAATTCATTGAAAAATATTTCGTAACGAAGTGAATACTTAATACTACATTCGCTTCGTCTATATGAAGTTAGAGTATATTGGTTGATGCTATCGTATCTTGTCGGCATTAATTATTTTCCCTTTTTAGCTTTAAAAGTCGTATATGTGTTTTAAAGGTTTGTATAAAGTAATATCATTTTAAAGGTAATTTTAGCGTAAAAGATTTGTATGCGAGACTTCAAGTCAACTAAAGACGTTTTCGAACTTGAAATTGTATTTGAAATAAGGACTTAATAGGATGTATACAACTCCATCTAGATTTGCCCTTAGCCATCTAATAGAATTATATTTTCATTTGTAATTTTTAGATGCAAATATTCGAAATATGAAATAACACACTATTAAAAATAGATTATATAAATTGAGAGAAAGTGGCAATTATTAAATTTTGCTAATAGATGGCATTAATACATTCTCTGTAAAAGATATATATAAACTGACATTATCAAGGATAGGCACAAGTGCGGAACACCAGATTTTCACTATTCATCTTACAGATATACTCACGCCGCTCTAACTGTGCAGTTGGGGCCTGATTTTGAAGGAGAACAACACAGGTGGGGGCGCTCTGAGAATTTCTCATTCCTCTTCCCTTACCACAAACCTCTGGAGAAGACTTTCGGCTTGCCATGTATTTTGAGTGCTCTAATGCTGCATCGTTATTATACACTTTCTCTAGGATTCAAACCTGAGTCCATCGACACGGCAATCAGTGTCGCTAACCACTATACGGGCTTAGCGGCCATTAACAGAGACAGTATAATCCGTGTTGTAGTGGAAACGGAATTAAAGTAGCTTTTGACCACTCCGTACACAGTGTAGTTCGTGTCTTAATGTGAGCGGCGCTGCATTAAACCACAAATGTAGCGGTGTCAACCGATAACATCGCGGCAAAAACATCGTGAACGAAAACGTCACGGAGAAAACAACGCAAGGCGAAAACGTCGTGGGAGAAAATAAAGCAAAAAGAAAATAACGTGGTACAAAACATCGTCGTCGAAAATAATGTGGTTCAAAAACTTCGCAGTTTAAAAACATCGCCTTCGAAAATATCGTGGTAAAAAATAAAGTACCTACAAATCATCGCATGATGATAACATCGCAGGCATGCGTTTTTCAGGCTTTAATAATTGTTTAATAATTGCAAAAACTCGCATATTGATTTGTGAATGCAAGATGGAAAGAAGGATAATTTTCATTTTCATATATTTTATTAACTAATAAATATTTGCTGAAAATGTAAAATGGAAACTTAAGCATAGAAAATTAGCGCAACTTATAGTACTTAATTTTAAACTGATATAGTTAACTAAAAAGGTCATTAATAAATTATTTTTTAAAAGTTTTACTGGTAATTTTTCATGAAAAGTATAATCTAAAAAAGAATAGAAAAAGAAAGATAAGTAACTACATGAACTTATCTATAAACTGAGATAAAGATAAGTACATGCAGTTACTTATCTATAAAAAAAGTTGCTAAGTTAATTATGATATTATTTTCTTCACTTTTGTTAGTCTGATACTCTTATAGTGAAAATTATTTCTTGTTTCGTTTAAATTTTTTATTTTTTAGTTAATAAAAAATGTGAAAGTAAAAATTATCCTTCTTTCCACCTTGCTCTCATAAATCATTATGCGAATATCCATTAACAATTATTAAAGCCTAAAAAACGCATGTCTGTGATGTTATCGTCGTGGATATTTTCGACGACGATGTTTTTAAACTGCGAAGTTTTTGAACCGCTTTATATTCGAGGACGATATTTGTACCACGATATTTTAGAACTGAGATGTTTTCTGTTTCCTTTAGTTTCTCCCACGATGTTTTGTACCACGATGTTTTCTCCTTGCGTTGTTTTTTCCGCGACGTTTTCGTCCGCGATGTTTTCGACTGTAACCAATGTAGCTGGTATTCGAATGAAGTATAACTTTTAAAACGAAATTTAGCTGACTATCTGAAAAGAAAAGTGTAAAAAAATAAAGTAGTATTTTTTTATTACTGCTTCCCTTTCAATATTAGCTACTTATCTTACTTTTAACATGAATGCCTCTTTGTTCAATATTTGAATTTATACTTAAAATGGCATTGAAATAAATTCATATTTATTTAACATTTGATTATGAGATTAATTTTTCGCTATACCTGCTTTCCTTTCATGTTATAATAATCCTGCGGTATTGAATGCATTTTTGACTGCTAATTATACGAAAGATTTCATTTCGTCTTTCTGTTTCAAGCATGCCACAAATTAAATTCTTATCTGAACTAGGAGTAGTATTACTGTGAATAACCATAAATTTCACCAACCTTATTAATTAAAAATGCGATAAATATTTAAACTAATATGCTAGATTTGAGTGTTCATTTTAAATATCAGAGAAATTACAATTTAGTTTTATCGTGAATTTTTGTTAATTGGTTTTCTGTTGTGCTGCTGTGACTTATCTCGCTTCTCTGACAGAAGCATCAGAACAAGCCCACGAAATTCACAGCGGCAAGGACAATAATATTGCGCCGGTCGTTGGCAAGAGGATAGAGAACCATACAGGTAACAGTACGACTTCGCTCAGTTCCGCTCTCAGTTTTGATAGAGAGCACCCAGAGTGGAAGAGTGCGAGGGTCTTCCAACCCACTTCTCCTACCACAAACCTCTCGACAGAACTCGCTGCATATTTCGAGTGTCCCGTGTCGCACAGACACTAAATTTCCAAACACCCATGCCTTTTCTGGGACTCGAAACCATGCCTTTCGGTATCGCAGAGGCTTTCCTAATCACTATACCGTCTGGATGACTGGTTTTCTTCTTTAACCTGCTGATGAAAGTCAAATTCAATGATTTTTCATTCTCTTAAAATCAAAATTATTATTTTCCTTTTTCTCTTAAAATTCAACATAACTTACATTTATTTCTTTTATATTTTATTATTAACAATTTTAAACCATGTCATGTGTTCTTTACCCTTATTCAGCGAATGTTTAAAATGAATTATTGTAACAGTTTCCAGATTTTTCATGAAATTTTCAAGCTTTTTAAGAAATTGGTTTTGATAATAGTTACTTTTTCTTATATACAACAACGATTCGAAATTTTACTTTCATGATCTGATAAAAAGACATCATTATAAACATGCTGAATCGTAATTTCGACTAACCATAAATTTTCTCCAAAATATCGAAGTTAATTTTTCCACATCGCTTGTATTTTTCTTCTTCAGATAAGGAAATTAAAACAGAATGAATGTACACAAAAATTCGTTGATGATAATGCAGTACCTGTCATTTTTACAGAAGTATTTGAAAAAAAAACACGAAGCACTTTCGTAACATGCTTGAATCAAAACTTATTCTTAAATACTAAAACAAGACAATATATTGGAGAATTAAAAAAGTGGGAATAAATTTCATATTGAATTTACCGTTACACTGAAGTTGTTTGAACATCTATATAAAAAATTAAGAAACAGTGCATTCACGTACTTAATTATCTCAAAGTGAATAAGAGTTATACAAAGAGACACCCTCAACAAATCCTGATTTTAAAAATCAACCCTAGTTGTAAACATCCATCAGAATAACACGAAAGCTTGAAAAACACCAAGAGAATATCATTCCGAGCTCTTCAAGTTCATTAGTTAAATCTATTTTATTTTTTAAAATTGAATTCATCCATTATTTAAAGCAAAAATGTGTAGCTTTCTGAAGCAGTAAAAACAATTTGGAAAGTGCTTCAAAGAACGGAAGTTAAGAATAAAATTCGAAATTAATTCTGAAGTTTTCCTTTCAGTTCATTAGTGATCACGAACAGGATTAAAATATTTCTGCAAAAAAAAAAAGTAATACTTATGTTCCAAGAAGATCTGAAGTTGTAGATTGACACTTTTACTTAACATTTCGCATTTCACTTGCTGCCTGGCCTAAAGCACTTTATACAACAGAAAGAAGTTAATAGTGCTGTTAATAGCGTTAAGTTGAATAGGCGCAATCATGTTATTAAAAAACTTCTTTCTTAATCACTAATATACCGGGTGGCTATAATTAAACTGACAGTGCTCACAGTGTTCTATAGCGCGATCTATTTGCGAGAATGACGCTACATTTTGTAGGAAGATTAAACAAGACGGGGGACGAAGGATTCTGCGAAAAAATAAATTAGTTCCAAAAGTCACCGCTAGGAGAATATTTGGCGCTGTGTAAGAGAAAATAGAGTGTTAACAAATGCAAATTAATACGGAATAAAATTACCTTTTATTAGGCACATTTTCTGATTTAGAGGGAGTAGTTCGGAATATGGATATGCCTTACAGTACGGTATGGAAAATCTTACGAAAGATTATCAACTTCTATCCGTACAAGATCAGCCGTGTACAGGAGTTACTGTCCCCGACCATGATAAGCGATTGACTTTTGCTCTCAACTTTCTTGCCAGAATGGAAGTAGATGCTGCTTGGCCGTGGAAAATCTTATGGGGAGACGAGGCCCACTTTTACCTGAATGGAACTGTGAATACCCAAAACTGTCGAATTTGGGATGACTAATCACCACATGCAGTCACAGCAACTCCCTTTCATTCACCAAAGGTAACTGTTTGGTGTAGGTTCACAGCGGAATTTATCGTAGGTCCAATCTTCTATGAGAACATTACCCCGACAGGACCGGAAACTTGTTCTGTTACCGGAGAGAAATATCACCACATGTTGAACAGTTTTGTCATTCCGGCACTTCAGCAAAGACAATGCCTGGGGGAAATCATTTTCATGCAAGATGGAGCCCCTCCACACGTTGCTGTACGGGTGCAACAGATGCTACGACAGAAATTCACAACAAAAAGAATCATTAGCCGCTACTTTCCAACTGCATGGCCACCTCGGTCGCCTGATCTTACCCCATGCAACTTCTGGCTTTGGGGTTACCTTAAGTCCAAGGTCTATCAAGGAGTGGTCCAGGACCCAGCTACGTTGAAGGATAGCATATCATCATGGGAGATTCTTGCAGACATGTTACTTTCTGTTGTTGTGCATAGTGTGCACAGAATGCAATATGTGGTCCCCAACAACGGCAGACACATTGAACCTCATTTGAATGCAAAATAAAAGGTTATTTCCGTATTGATTTGCATTTGTTAACACACTATTTTCTACTACACAGCGCCAAATATTCCCCTAGAGGTGACTTTTGGAACTAATTTGTTTTTTCGCGGAATCCTTCGTCGCCCGTGTTGTTTAATCTTCCTACTAAATGTGGCGTCATTCTCGCAAATAGATCGCGCTACAGAACACTGTGAGCACTGTCAGTTTAATTATGGCCACCAGGTATATTGTTACGTGCTTACAGGTTCGTAATGGATTGAATACACACAAAACCGATGATATCTTGATAAAAATTATTTTCGGAAACGAAACACTTGTGCAACATTAATATAACAATCTTGGTAAGTTCATACTATGATTGGTGCGTTTATATACTTCTTGACTATTATGTTTGTCTTCAGTGCTTTTAAAATAATAACTGTTTAGATGAGATTCCATTTTAAGAAAGAGATTGTACTGCATAAGGGCGAAATTCGGTTGATAAAAGGGGTGGTTAGAATTGTAATATTTTTCTTTGCCGGAAATTACTTGATGAGAATAGAGTACGGAAGTGCACTTTTGTGCAGCAGAAAATGTTTGAGGTACTTTCAGACCTAACATACTGTTGAGAGCGTACAGATTCATAATGGACTGAATACACGCAGAAACGATGAAAGCTTGATAAAATTTCTTTTTTCTAAAAGAAACAGTTTACAGCTTTGTAACTATCATAAAAGTACTCTCACAGCTCTTCTCAGTAGGGCTGAGCACAATAAGTAGTTATCACTTCAAACTACTAATAACTTTATGCACAACGAACGCAATGCAAAGCGATTCCAAAGAGCGAAGGTTTCCCTATACTCCGAAATCAGCTCTGAACAAAAAACTGAGAACTCCAGTTCCAGTTTCCTCTGTATACCGTACCTAGCTTGCATATTTAGCAAGTTTTTTGCCGGTTGCCTTGTCTTAGTGTACTCTAAGGCGCTGAAAGTATGTGATTGCTTGAGTAAGGCCCCTGGACAGGGTTGCAGTTCAGGAGAGGGTGTGACTACTTTGTCACGTGGGAGGTGTAAAAGCGTCCTATTGGTTGTGAGTTTTCAGTTGCAATAAACTGAAAGTTAAATTTTTACAAGTAATAATAAGTAGAAATTTTCGGGCAACTTTCAGGGTAAAATATAATCTGTGTATAAGATTGCAAGTCCATTTGAGAAGATAAAGTCTAGTATTGAGCGTTTAGAGTAAAAGTCCATATCACGTGGTACGAGAGCTGGCGTTACGTTGGATGCCTGAGTTCAGCAAATATAGAGGTGCAGTGTAGTGGGCCAATTCGCTACCCAGAAATCTTGATGCAATCCAAGGTTGAAATAAACTTCTAACTAAAGTTCTAACAGTAATATGAATTTTAATAAAAAAAAACTTTAACAACTGCGGTTCATGACTATGTGGGACTTGGATACATTTTGGAAGATCCATTTCGTTATTTCTCGAAAATCAATTTTTTAAAATTTTAAATTGCCAAACCACGAAATTTTGAGATAAAAAAGAGGATATATACAATCAAATTGAAATATTCATTTCTTAAACCACAAATTTATGCCGTAAATTTGAAATGAAACAGGAGAACACGCAAAATAAAATTTTATCATCAATTTCTTCAGTCTCATTGACGAATATTTTATTAGAGATTTCGTTTATGTTTTAAAATGCAGTATGAGGAACTATGTTTTATGCATAACGCATAAATATTATTTTAATTTATAAATCTTAAATTTATAACCCATTTTATGAGAAACATTTAAAAAAAACATTTTTTTGCCTTTCTTGCCTTTTCCATATATATAAATATATATTCTAAAATTGTTAACGGACAAATTCAGCACATATATGTAGATTTGCATAAAAGAAACCGAAAACATACGTATACGGAGCCTGTTCTCCCATTTTCAGATAATGTTTGCTTTTCTTTAAAAAAAACCTCTCTTATTCTTTTTTTAACACTTATTTTTGAAAGTATAAATTATAGTCTGCTACTTGACAGTTTTGTTTTCATGCAAAATGTGTCTTTTAAAGAAACGATGGTTGAAAGGCCGTGTTTGTGTTGTATCCTAAGAAAATTTTTCGTTATCTGATTATTAAAAAACGTTGCGAAAGCCATAGTCTTTCGATAGTTAAAGCTACGATAGGCAATGTTGTGCACAATAAAAAGGGAAAAAAAGTCAAAATTTAGCTTTAAGCGAAAAAATTTGTCAAATACGTATCCAAGGAAAAAAACGGAATGTTTCGAATATTGCAAAAATATGATCTTTAATATTAAAAGAAAATCCATTGCCAAATCATTAAAATGCTCTGTATCAACTGTAAACAAAGTCATTAATACTGATTTGAATCTTAGAAAGGTGAGAAAACATAACGTGTATCGTCTTTCTCTACGAGATATCACCGAACGCAGAACATGTTGCAGCATTCTTTATGAGGAACATTTATCCGGATAAAAATGGAAAACTGTTGTTACAATAAACGAATCTTGGGTGCACTTAAATAACTGCAATATCAAGAGATTCGTTTGTTATCATCAAAGAGGAAAACAAATAATATTAAAACATGATTCAAGGAAACTAAAAAATGCTTTTCTAAGGTTGATTGTTCCTGTTTTTTAGATAACGGCAAACTAAAAATGAAATGAGTGGAGACAAATGTTTAGATCAACTACAAGTAATATCAAAAACACATTTGATACCTAATTTCCAAATATGAATACCTTTTCCTTACACAATGTGATCAGATCAATCAGTAGAACTGCATCAAGACACAGCAGGCTGCGACACGTCAAAATCTATGATGAATGTCCTGAAGAAAATGGAACAAGAAACAGTTATCCAGGCTCTTCACCCACGTCCTAACTAAATCTCCTGATCTATCACCAATGTATTTCAAGCTTCTGGACTTTTAAATAGACGGGTTGTCCAAACGTTGTCTTACAACCTCTTTGCTCTTTGGAAAGCTGTTCGATAGCAATTGGATAAAATACTTCTTGCGATATTACAAAAGGCTTTATTATCTTGGAAATCACTGTGTATAAAGATATTGCAGAGTAAAGGTTATCAAAAACACATTTAAAACATAAAAAATTAGGTAAAATATTTCTGTAATTACAATGAAAATCGTCTAATAAATGTAGTCGGTAGAACGCTTTTAAATCTCTGTTGAAATTATGAATTTTTTTTAATTCTTAGAAGGAAAATTAAATTGAAAAACAAAATCTTTCAAATACGGATAACAATATAAATAAATAAATAGACGCAAATGTAAATGAGGTTGGAATTTAGAACCAAAAAAGATGGAAAACGAACTCGGAGCCCAAACTCTCTCCACACTACTCTCTTTACCAACACAGTTACAGGCAGGACAGGCCTTTCAAATTTAGTTTAGATAGATTACAAAGCCAATGAGTTTTTAAACTAAATTTTTTGTCACATTAAATGCGCTGTCTCCTAAAAAATTCATTATATTTTTGTTATTGAATTTCTAGTATATTTCGTACCAAAATAAAATTACAAAGCGTCGTTTTGGCTGAAGTTTTACTCATTGCTAAACATCTATCCAAACCGAAAGATATACTTACATACATGTGAATTCAAAAATGTCTATAAACAGAGAAATATAAATTTTTTGTATTTTTTAATGAACTCAAATCCTTAAAACGCTTATCAAATTTAATTTCTAAGGCAGATTTTTAATATTTTATCTGTTTAAAATGAATTGTACTACTACTGCATCCCATTTTCTGTAGTAGTTAAAGCAGTCAGCAAGTCTCCTGCTTTAAAAGCAAAACTATTTGCTGAACTATGACTGGGAAATCATTGTCAAGCAAGCTTTTGCTTAATTCGTGGACTTAATTACATATTTTATAACAGAATGTTTTTACAGTGAACATTATGTATACGAGCAAACTCTGTAAATGCATCTTTTTACCTTCTTGAATACGTTGATTTCTTGTTATAACATCTGTGTTCCTGAAATTCATGAACAAGTATTTTTAAGAAATATATTATTCAAGCCCACTGCTGTTTCTACCGCAATTGCCTTTAGTTGATACCATCTGATTGCTTCTCTTTCACCACGTGACCGCTACGCTACCGAAGGCGTATGGTTAGACGTTGAACATAGAATAGCTCAATGCAGTCTGTCTTTCGTCACAGCATCACAGATGTCAATTAAAATCAATTCGTGATCAGATTTGAGAACCACAAACGCAACTCGTTCGTACCGCATTATTGGGAGCTGGGCTTTATTTAGCAACTGCAACTCCATTTTACACTAGAAGTTATGATTCAAAACCATTCACATAAATGATTGACGGTGTAGAAAACAGAACGTTAAATTTATGCACGCGCATTGTTGTCAGTATAACTTCACGTGTTTAATGTTTGTAACTTTGTAATTCTGACTTAAGCAACTGAAAAGAGTATTCAATTGTTCTGAATTAAAAAAAGAATTGTCTTTATATATTCGTAGTTAGATGCTTAAAATATAAACGTGTAATTATTAACGTTACAAAGAATAAAATGAGTGTTGTGTCAACACTTTGCACATTATTTGAGTTTTGAGTTATAGGATTATCGATTTATTGCTGAGCTTTGAAATCGATATCCGACATCTGGCGTCCTTGGATAGGACATCTACTGCGATTTCAATGAGTTATAATTATTGAATTATAATTACATTTATAATATATTCTAATTATATTTTTTATTCTAATCATATTCTAATTATTAACTACACTGGTGTGCAAAAATTAAGGACGAGGCGGTTTTTTCAATATAACTTTTTACAAAAGCTTTCCAAATCAACACATTTAATACCGTAAGATCCCCCAATATGTAAGGAAATGAGTAATGTAAGCAACACTTACTAAAAGAGAAATCAGAGGGATAAAAAGAAGCTTTATTGAAAAAGTAGCATGGAGCGCAATGCGACTGAAAGCCGAAACATCCCTGTGATGGGCGTCCAGCAAGAAACATCCGGTCTTTAATAGGGGATATGATCTCCCCTGAGTGCTAGGCAGGCTTCACATCATTTGTGCATGCTGGATATGTGGTTGTTAATGAGCTGTTGAGACACTGCTGCTCGTTCCTCTTGTAGCACCAATCGCAGTTTCGGAATCGTTACTGGCGATAAGTTACGTGCTGCCACGGGTCTCCCTAGTAAGTTCCGTACATGCTTGACGGGATTTAGATCCAGAGACCTTGCCGACCAATCCATGTGTTCAATATCTTCACTCTCCAACAGCTCTTCGACAGTAACTGTGCAATGAGGTGGAGCGTTGTCGTCCATGAAGAGGAACTGAGGACCCATAGCCCTTGTGAAAAGACGCATGTAAGGAAGAAGAACCTCGTTACAATAGCAGTCCCAGGTGACGAACCTCCTTGGGAGATATGAAGGTCGGTCCGGCTACCAAGCATTATGTCTGCTCGAACGAGAACTCCGCGACCTCCAAAACAGTCCCTTTTGATGATGTTGAAGGGGTTATTGCGTGTTCCCGCTCTGTCCAGATGTGTATGTGTCTAGAATCGCAACTCAGACTAAATCTGCTTTCATCTGTAATGAGTACTAGTCCCCATTCACTGTCTCTCCAATTCCGGTGTTCCCGGCACCATAGAGAACGCCTTCTCCGATGGGCAGGCGTTAGAGGTACACACCGTACAGGGCGTCGTGCAAACTGACCACCACCGTGCAGTCTTCTGGCCACGGTAAAACGCGATATCGGTCGTCCAGTCGCCTGTGTCGTGTGTCTAGCGATTTCTCCCGCTGTCTGCCACCTGTTTCTTCTGGCCTGTAAGGCAATATACCGGTCATCTGCGGGTGTGGTTCCTCGTAGACGACCACTACTAACCCCCGGAGAACTGTTCCTGTAGTTTGAAATTGTCTCCAAAGTCGTGAAACGATGCTGTGAGCAATTCTGAAATCTGCAGCCACACTTGTCACACTGCGGCCTTCCCCCAACTTCCCAATGATTCGACCTCGGGTAAAAGCATCCAGATGTCGTCTAACAGATTGATTATTCGCCATTTCTCGCTGAGGCAGCAACTCGGGGTGATTTTAACTGCTATACGGCGTGCAATCTCTTTGCCAGAAATACTGATCTTACACCGACAACATGCCTTATACTACTCACACACTCCCCCATTACGTCTACCTGCATATCTGCGCATGTGCCACCATACATCACCTTACTTAATCTCCTGATTTGTCTTTCTGTCCGGTCTGCCTCTTCGTTCAGCTGATATGCTAATTTTTCGACTTCGTCCTTAATTTTTGCACACCAGTGTATATTCTAATTATATTTCGTGATGGAAAATAAAAACTTTTTCGTAAACAGCATAGAAGATTATTTATGTATGCTTACAATGACTTTCATAAAAGTGAAACTCAGTTATCCGTCGAAGATAAAATTTTGAAATTAAAAGTTATTGAAGAGAAAACGAAATTAATGGTAGCGTGGGAATGTGAATTTAGAAACCTTTTGTTTACATCCAAAGAGAAGGAGGAAGATATCAAAGAAGCAATTGGTGTATCAGAGAGCTCTATTGACAAGTGGAGAGATTTAGAGAATAAATTAAAGGATCTCATTAGTGAAAAAAGTCAACATTCTGCTGCATCTACTCTTCCTGTAGTTGTAAATACTTCACCTAATACTTTATTAAATTGTTCTAAAATTAATTTACCTACTTTGGCTGGGAATATCAAGAACATGGCTGTGCTTTTGGGGACACTTTCAGAAAATTGTTAAAGACTCAAACCTTGATAATCGAATATGCATAGAAACGAAACTAAGAGCTTTTAAGACTTTAGGAATTACCAAATGCAAATATGCTGCAATGCTTTGTCCTCTTGTTGAGTCAACTCCTCCGAATGAAACTTTAAAAGCATGGGAACGGTTTAGAACCGTCCATCGCAGAGCGAAGAAAGAATCCTCCGAAGAAACGTCTTCTTTAATTACGATAGCGCATACTTATGATCAAGATCGTCTTCTTTGCTTTCTTCAAGATGAAGTGGAAGAGGAGAGAATTTTGATCGCTACTGAAAGTTTTGACCAGTGTAAAAAGACAAGCTATTTTGATAATCATCGGGAGATTATTGAAAGGAAAATTCAACCTAGAATATCATCAGCAGCAGAATTTTTGGCATCAAATCTAAATAATAAGAAATTCTACATATTTTGTTCTGAGGAGCATACATCGTGGAACTGTAAAAGAGCATCTAAATTAATATTACAAGAAAATCAAAGTGCTGTTGAAAAGGCTCGTTGTTGTTTTCTGTGTTCAAGAGATGGACATCAGGTGAAAACATGCCGTTCGAAAATGCATTGTCAATTAGGTGTGTTGTGTAGATTTTTTAAGTATTATTTTACAGTGCTTATTAATTTTATTATTTTACAGTGAATAGTAAACTTTTGATGTTCATGTTAGAGATGTAAGTTTTAAATTATACTGTTGCTAAATTATTTCTTTTGATTTGGGAAAAATTTATTTAAGTTAGCAGAAAAGCTCGTACAGCGACAGCCTGTTTTTGCTTTCTCACGGGAGGAGAATTTTGGGGTCAAGGGTCAGCGACCAGCTGCATTTTTTCGTTCCCTTTTCTTGCGGGGACGAACATGTGTTTTTCTCGTTCAAAGGCGATCCGCTTAGCGGCGCCGATTCTTGATAGAATTATGAGGGGCAAAGGTTTAGGATCTGTCTGAAGAATCGCAACGTTAACTGATTTACTACTTTGTTTTGAGCTTGAAAAATAAGGGGCTTGTCACAGTGAAAGGATAAGAATGATTTTTTTAGAATTTTGTCAAGTATTTATTGGTCTGTTTCCAGTGGTTACAGAAGGTTACTGTTTTGTGTAGCATTGGTGAGTTTTAATTATATGAATTTTTTTTAACCAATAGTAATTTTATAGGCGGTGCACTTTTTGAGCTTCGCGAGGTTTTAAATTTAGTCGCTCACGTGGCGAGGGGGAGGATTTTCAAGATTTTGTCAGGTTTTTATGAGTCCTTTTCGAGGGGAGAGAAAGAGCCCGGCGGCCCCTTTTCGGGGTTGTCCGTGAGAGAATTGGCCCGAGAACGATGTGGGCTCCCGTCGTATCGTCGTCGGCGAATCTTTTTGGAGGTCTGCGGCTATGTCCAATATTTCACTGATGGTTTTTCCTTGAGGGAAAAATGTGATTTAAAGCTCACGCTGTAGTTCCAGATTACAGAAAAAAAATTAGGAGAAAAATGTCATTCACCTGCAGATTACTGCGACTTGCACTTATCTTCGGCGAGAACATCATTGAGAAGTACGTGGGCTTTGCTTTCCCTTACAGATTACTGCGGCTTCCACTTTTCTTTGTACATCATTCAGAAGCGGACATTCATGTTAAGTTGAACCTCCTTCCATGCAGAAGGACTGTATCTATGAGGAAGTTTTTCTACAATAGAAGAATTGGCAATTTGGTGCTGCATTGATGAAGAAAGATTTTTGAACTTCTTTTACGTGCGTTTCGTAGACAATTAGGGAGACGAAATCTGGGCAGGAATTTTTCTCCACCGTGAGTTGATTATTTTTTTATTTTGTATTTAATTCTATATGTGTCCTTAAATTTATTGCCCTTAACTGATTTAGGATTTTGTGAAATCGATTATTAGGAAAAAACTTCATCTTTCACTTTACGAAAATTGATTTAAAATATTTGTATATGTAGTGTGAGTTTAAATGCTTGAGTAACCTTCTAAAGTTAATAGAAATTGTAAATTGTTTCATTAAGATTTTGATAAGATTTGGAAATATTTAAAGAAATAAAAAATGTTTCAGACTACTTAAGTATGTTTCAGCGATAATTACGAAATTATTGTAAGATACATAACTAATAATTTTGAATACAATATTGATCATGGTTTAGATTTTCGCATGAAGAATTGTGAGTAATTTTTAGTAAATGTTTGTAGGGGTAGTCTGGCCAGCTATTCTGAATGGATAATCTTTTGGAATATTAAATAAATGTTTTTATTTGTTTTACTATTGTGTGCTTTTTTTGTGTTTTATCTTGTGGTCTACTGTAGGTCACCCATGTGATCCTTTCGGAAAACATGGTTAAACTTCCATTCGAGCCTGGGTAGTTTATTGCGGGCGTAGGAGAATTTAATGCGAGTTAAAACTATACGATCAGATTTATTAATTTAACTGAACTGGTGTTTTGATTCTTAGTGTGAAATTTATCTTTTCCTGGTGTTTTGAAATGTTCTGTGTTTTACTTTTAAGTGTTTCTGGATATCTCTAAGGTTGTATTGAAATTTATGTGTTTACAGGAAGCAAAGCTGACTAATTAGTTTAGTGAGAGATAGCATGTTCATGATTTTGTGTCAGTAATGCATTTTACATGAATATTAATATTTTGAGTTTAACAAAACACCAGGGACGATTTTTCATTTCATTGAACTTAGGAGTGGAGAGTTGATATGATAAAACTGAATTTACTGTGTTGAGGATTTATGAAAATTTAATATAGCTTAAAGTATTAATTAATTTGTTTTCAAACACCAGTCTCTATGATTTGGTTTATGAACTCATATATTTTTATGAGTATTTTAGTAGTTTTTTTTAGTTTGTCACGAGACCAAGAGAGGTTGAGTATGCAAGAAGATAAAATTAAAAATTAAAAGAATAACACGCAAATTTTTCTTTTCACAACAGGTGGAAAAAGGACCATTTATTTTTGTGCAGAACATTGTCACAAAAACATAGTTCTTCTACGGTTGACAAGAACAATGACCTGTGCGAATCAGTGATAAAGCATGATGAAGCCTTAGCCAACTTGTTTAAATCTTTCAGTTTTTTTTACAGACCTTAACAGTGTTATTAAGGGGGGAAAATATTAAGCGTAAAGCTCGAGCAATAATAGGTTCTGGCTCTCAGCGATCGTATATTCTCAAAACAACGGTGGAAGAAATGAACCAAACGGAAAGAGTATCTTTAGCATGCCATGTTAGGTGTCTCCAATACGTCGACCTGCCAGCATGATGTGTTCACGATATACTTGTCAAGATTAACGGAGGATTATAGTTGCCATTTTGAAAGACTTGAACAAGCAGTGATTTGTGACACAATATTAGCTAACAAGCCAGGGCCACACTTTAAAAAACTTGAAAACTATGGCATTCATCTAACAGAAGATTTAGATGGTCCGACTGAAATTCTCATTGAAGTAGATATTGCGGGGAAGTTTATCATAAGAAACAATCTGCAACTAAAGAGTGGACTTACTGCATTTGAAACAAAGTTGGGTTGGACACTCATTGGTAGCACAAATAATGAGAGTTCAGGTTTATTAATTACTTCAATGCTCACACCTAGTATTTGCATTTCAGAATTGTGGACTTTAGACTCTCTGGGTATCATTGATCCATCTGAAAAGAAACCAGCCATTGAATTACAAGAAGCAGCGAAACAAGATTTCTTGCACACAGTTAAGACAGAAAATGAAAGGTTTTTAGTGGACTTACGTTGGATTGAAGGTCGTCTCCCACTTCCTGATAACTTTGAACTTTCTGAGAAAAGACTACACAAAATTCTAAATTGTCTTAAAGCAGAAGGGCTGTTTGAATCATATTGGATAATGTTTGAACAGTGGTTAGAGGAAAATATTATAGAAGAAGTGGCTAAAGGTGAATTGCGATTATCCCTGCACATTATTTACCTCTCATCCTGTTTTAAAGCAGAATAGCATAACCAAAATACGACCCATTTTTTATGCTTCGGCAAAACGGAGAGGTACACCGAGTCTCGATGATTGTTTAGAGAGTGGAGTAAATTTGACTTAGCTGATACCAAATATTTCGTATCGTTTCCGGTTGGAAAAAATTGGTGTTATAGCCGACATTCGCAAAGCTTTTCTGCAAATTTGTATTTTACCTTCAGATAAAGACTATTCGCGCTTTTTGTGGATTGAAGAAAATGGCCAACTGAAGCACTTTCGGCATCGCCGTGTAGTGTTTGGTGTGTCGTGTAACCCTTTCTTGCTTAGAATTGGGATTCTACATCATCTTCAAAGTGTTTTAGACTGTAAAGACTTGGAATATTCATATAATGTGTTAAAATTTATGATGAAAAGTTTCTGCGTGGATAACTGTGTAACAAGTATGCCGAACGAACAAGAATTAAAGCTTTTCATGCAACCAATGTTCTGGATGTACGAAACTTTGACTTAAGTGAGTGGGAATGTACATATTTCAGCGATGAAATCAACCCCGTTACAAATGTGTTGGGGATGCAGTGGGATAAAGATGCAGATACGTTAGGCATCAGTGTGAGTAGTTTGAGAGAGCTTTGTGTAGAAAAAGTTACGAAGAAAATTATACTTTCTTATGCTCATCGAATCTTCAATCCCATTGGTATGACTTGCTCTGCTCAATTGTTCACGAAACTATTACTGCAGAGAACTTGGGAATTATTAGTCCTTCTGGGCACATTGCCCTTTGGACTAACAATAAATAAATAAATAATAAGAAATATGAAATAAAATAACTTTACTTTAAAATCTGTTGAAAATTGAACAACTTTTATCCTGTGGAAAATTGGAGGCCAAAACAAATTGGCCTATTGTGCTTTTTATGAGGCCGAATATTCTCTATTCCAAATACAGATAGCAACATTTCTATAAAGCGCTTCCAGTGAGAAACGGACACACGAAGATTTAAATCAATGTGACGTTTCATGGCTAGCTTTGCTTCGCATTTCATATTTTCTCCGGAATATATACTGTGCAGGTACAATAGATAAACACTTCTCATTCCAATTATTTAGCGACTATATCTTATGCGGCTATAAGGGTAAACGGGATGTTAAAAATGAAATGGAAACTTGGATTATTTAGCGTTTAATTTCGCGTGTAATTCATTATTCCACGTGTGATATGTTTTAAATACAGTATTATAAAACCCAACGAATTACTTCATTGTTTTTACTATTATATTGTATTTTAAGACTGGCAAATTTGCAACCCAATATTTCAGTTTTTCCCCGTCGAATAAGTACCCGAAGAACAGAGATGATCTCACTTTCATTTGGATCCATTTCTTAGTTTCCTAATCCTAAATTAGTTAAGTAAAATCCTGTGATAGCTTCCAGTTAAAACGCATTCGCTGATTTTTTTTCAAAACATAACAATCGTAAAGTACTCAGTCGCAATGATCAGGTATTAAAATCAATAAAACTTCACACGCTACATTTCTCTATTTTGCGCTAGACTAACTTCCATCATTTTGATTACGGAAGTGTCAAGAGATTGATAAAGCAAATAACTACATTCATTTTAATTAGTAAATAAAAAAGAGTAAGATTAAATAAAATAAATATTTAAAAATTAATCCTTTTTTAACCGTCTTGTGTTTCTGATGACTAGGCGCTTCGAAATAGCTAAACATCTGGAACCTAGAACAAATGTAAGATACAAAACTTAAGAGTTTATTAATACTATGTGTTACTGATACAACACAAGTTTAACAAGATTCTGCACTTTGCAGAGTCTTGTTAAACAATCGCTTAAATATGTTGAACGTAAAATTAAATTTAATGTCTACATAAGTTGGTTTCAGCTATTAGCGGCCTCTAGACAAAGATGCTAGCAAATGTTTAAAAAATCTGAAAAGGTTCAGATTTTAACGTTCGCCCAAAAAAGCTCTTAGTTTAATATGCTTTACCAATAGAGATTATCAATAAAAATGGCCCAGGGAATAATGAAACATTTTATATGTTACAGGATTAATATACACATTTAGGCTAACATGGGAACGTTATATATCTTAATATAAACATATTTAATATTTTTAATTAGATCTACCATGAATTAAATGCACTTTTATTTAAAAATCACATAACAAAGTAAAAAAGCTGTATACGCAAATAAATGCATCTCCATGTCCTGCTTGATAGTTGTGATGCATCTGACGGGTTATTTTTCGAAGGATTTTCTTCACACTTTCCGTGAAGTCTTTCACCTGTTCTGTATCGACGGGAAGATATGTGACTTGATTACTGAGTTTTCTGGTGTTGAAAATTTCGGCTTTCATGCTAATATACTGCAGATACTAATCACTTCGAATCCAGCAGCGCCAAGTTTCTTTCATTGAGAAAATCACGCAACTGAAAAGCAAAACAATCTAGAATGCGACTCTGTTCCACTTACACATGATCTATTATTCCCTTTCCTTGCAGCTAAGATATTAACAAGTTTACAACACATGTTATGTAATACATACTTAGCTACTTCAGTTGTTGAATTAAAATATCTTAATTGTAATGATTTATCTTAATTCTGTTATCAAACTTAAAAGTTATTAATTTGTTTTTATTTTGGTAGTTGATCTTACGTTTCTTTGCCTTGTTGAAAAGTAATTGTTGTCATTTAATTTTTGACAGTTTTGGTTAACTCTCAATTTAAGTTGCTTGAGTAATTTTATTTTTTTTTTCCTTAAGGTAGTTTGGTTAACTATTTAATTTTTTTTTGTTTAGTTAGTACTTATTCTTAACTTGTTTGCTTAATGTTTAATTTCTTGTTGAGTTGACCCTTAAAGTCAATTGTTTCTAAAAACACTTTTAAAGTTTTTGCCTTACACAAGTTGGTGTTAAGGTTTAATTAAGTTTTGTTAGCGTACCCCTTTTCTAGTAAGCTGGAATCCACATTTTCTTACTCTGGTGGGCATGTTTGGTGTTGTAGAAAACATAAAAATTTTTCTATGTGATTTATATATTTCAATTGAAAAAATTTTCTTCGGTCTTTTATATTAATTTAGTATTTAAAAACAAATCCTTAATTCTTTTCAAAAAAACTTGTACGTTGCATTTAGGAAATCAAGATTTAGGACTTTGTTTTGACGTTTGCTTGCTCTGCTAGACAGTGGTCTGGAAAATATCTTTCGTCAAGTGAGAAATCTGCACCCTGTTGAATCAGCTTGTTTTGTATGCAGCTACGCCACGCCAAGGTTGAGGGGTCGGGGTGATTCGCATTCTTGCAGGCGTTTTCCATGCTAAAATGGGACCCTGGACGAGGCTAGCTCCTGCTGTCAGGTTAATCACCCTGGAGGGTCGGCGATTATTCGCCAACTTCTGTCTTACCAACCACCTTGCTTCACCTTTTCAGTGTGGATTCGGCTCCTAGGGTTGCCATGCACTTGGCTGGTTTGGGGCCATCTCGGATCGCCAAACGAGTGATTGGCGCGAAGAAGAAAAAGGGCGTGCAGCAATCTACGAGAAGAGGAGACGTTTGGCCAGACGGGAGAAGGAAAATTTTTCTGAAGGTTGTCGACAGACCAGAAAGCAGTCGCTCGGTCCCGAGTACTACGTAACAGTGGAAAGATGGCTGAAGAATTTGCGGAGAGAAAACCACCGATGGTCGGCGACGCAGTAAGGACGATACCCAGATAGAAGGGGCGGAAGGCTCTATAACTTCATTACTTGCCCATCATATTAACTTACATTCTCTTTCCTTTTTAGATTCAATATGGCTGAACGTTTCATCAATGTACGCTGTTAAGCGGCAGAATGTTTCATCAATGTACGCTGTTAAATGGCAGAACGTTTCTTCAATGTACGCTGTTAAGTAATTGTGATTTTGGGGATCCCTTCTAGTAGAGTAATGGTAGGAAAGATTTTATTCTCATTTTGAACCGCACCTCCACCACTTAATGTACATTGTTACTAGTTCTGTTTACATTTAATAAATGAAATATTTAATTTAACTTAACTTGTATGTTTTCACTTATAATTTAGAACACTGGACCCAATAAATTTAATTAAATCTTGAACGGGTTAATAACCAAATTTAAACACAACGCATTGTTAATACTTTCTGTTGGAGTATTATCTGGTACTATTTACTGTTATAATTGAACACACAGGTTTTACAGTCTAAATGTTGTTTTATCTTGTCTGTCACACAATTTTACACCCATGCAGTATTTATTATAGTGATATGATTTAAAGTTGTTTATTCATATTCTTGACTTTCATGTGTTATTGAACATTAAAAACTTTAAATTAGAGAAAAAACTCCAACACACATGTAAATAAAAATGCCTGTTCACACGTTTGTTAATACCGTATGGTCCGAACTTGACAGCAATATTGCCAATACCACATTTCAAATTATATTAATATTTTTGTGACACCAATCTCGGTACGAAGATTTCCCGGACACCCCGTACAGTATGAATCTCAAAATACATTTAAAGAAAAATTTCTAACGCTACACTGCAACATGTATATTGATTCTAAAGATTAAATGATAAAGATGTCCTCTAACAACGGAGATACATGAAAAAAATCGTTTGATAAGTCTGATACTCTATTTATGAATTATATTATGCATATTATCTCCATTACATTCACTAATTTATAACCACGTTTCTCTTTTAAAAAAGGCTCAGTAACAAAGCTTTGCTTTGAAGTATACTCTGCTTTGAAGTATACTCTAAAGTATTATACATCGTACATCTGAAACTGTTAAAATGTGAAAGTTTATGAAATTCAGATTAAATTGCCTATCAAATTTATTTCTTAAGCAATAACGATTTTGGTTTATGTGATATTTTCTAAATGCTTATTAAAAACGTTTAAGTTCTGTTTAACTTCATTAAACTTTAATTTTTTACATGATCAGAAGTATTTAAGGAAACTCCCAATGCCAAAATAACTTCCTACATTCTAAGAAATTTGTTCTTAGAATATAGGAAGTTATTTTGTTATTATTGAGAACCATCAATAAATAAAAACCACTGAAAGTTTAAAACAAACTTGCTTAATACTTCTTGAACAGCATTGTTTTTTGTATGCTTGTTAAAAATTCCTTGAGGTCCCTCTTGTTTCCCTTTTTTATTTTACAGCAGCTGTTTTTCTCTACCAAAAGTTTAAGACAAACTTGCCTAATACTTCTTGCACAGCACTATCTTTTATGCGATTCCTAAAAATTTCTGGAGTTCTCTCTTGTTACTCTTTTTCATCTTACAGCAGCGATTTTTCTGTACAAAACAAACTGACTTCTCCTGTATCTTTGATCTAGCCTATTCAAACAGACGTATCTAAAGAATGCACTGAGTGCTGCTTTTATTTCTTGCTACAAAACAGATGTATTGAATTCTAAGGGTTGAAAAAAAAGATCATTGAAAATTTCTCTCCTCCTGAAGATTTTCAACGGTTTTTTCCCTCCCTATAGTTCTTTGTAGGATACAGATTTGCTAAATGCTTTCTTTTACTAAAATAAAGAACTTATTGTACGATACGGTATATTTTTCATTGCCAACGGAAGCTCTGATGAGTAAAATACATTAGATATTGATAGATGGTTATAGTATCATACATAGAATAGGTATTAAGATTCCTGAACGTCTTTTAATTTCAAAACTATGGGTTATAATGATCTAGAGATTTCTCGAAAATAACATTTCACTGCTATTGGTCCTTGAGAGTTTTTCTAAAGTGAAAAGTATTATTTTAATTTTTGTTGTAAAATCTTTGCAGTAAAGGAGTTGGTTGTTACAACCATTTTAGTAAGGGTGTATGAATAAATTAATAATAAACAGTAGATAGTAAATTTAATACTAAGAAAAATAAAATAAGTGCATTTCGAACCTGAACCCCTTTGTACAGCATAAATATAATAGAAGTTGCATTTTAGTATATTCAATAGACTCCGCCGATCTCGGTTAATGTTATCATTCGGATATTGTTATCGAATTGCCGTAGTCCCGCCCGTTTGTATAAATAAGAAGTCAAAGAAAATATATCGCTTATTGTGATCAACAATTCGACTTATATTATAAACCTATTACCGCAAAAAAAATTACTGAAGTGAAGTCGCCAAATGAGAAACGAAGTCCCCAAAAAAGATCAAAATACACTCATGTCCAAAATTATCTTTACATACCCAAAAATGATGATACTCAATGAAATATCGAATCAATGTGATCCGTATTTGCAGGGACTGTGTGAAAACCAAGCCTGATTGGCATTATCCAATCAAAAGTAATCAAACGGTTTGTGCCATGCAAATCTAGGCGTTGCGTTGTCCAAGGGTGAAACAAGCGCTTTGCGCAAACTGAATATTTGAGTGAATTTCTGCAACATAGCGTTTGATTTCAGTGTGTAGGGACTCAAAGCGGTTTGTTATGGCTTCGAAGTATCATTTGGAAGAATCTGTAAAGTGGCGAATTATCGGCCGTTTAGAAGCAGGGCAGGCAATCATGGAAACAGCCACATGTCTGAATATTTCAAGACAGGCAGTGTCTAAGCTATGGAAACAGTTTCAAAATGATGGAAGTGTTGTAAGGAGGCCTGGACAAGGTCGGAAACGAATGACAACTGCTTCTGAAGATCGGTATCTGGCATTAACTGCCCGTCGTAACAGAAAGGCTACTGCTCGCCAGTTAAGTTCAGAGCTTGCAGCCGCCACTGGAACTGTTGCATCACGGCAAACAATATACAGAAGGCTTAATGAAAAAGGCCTTTATGCCAGAAAGCCAAGGGTATGTGTTTTACTGTCTTCACAGAAAAAGAGGGATCGCTTTAATTGGTGTAAAGAACATCAAAACTGGACTGAACATCAATGGTCCCATGTTCTCTTTACTGATGAGTCGCGGTTTAGTTTAACTGGTGATTCTAAACGTGTTTACATCTGGAGGGAGTCAGGAACACGAAATGATCCCTCGAACATTGTGGAACGTGACCGTTTCGGTAGTGGAGGTGTGATGGTATGGGGTGGAATAATGATCGATGGACGTACGCCCCTACACGTGTTCAGCAGCGGATCTGTGACAGGCCAGATATATCGGGATGAGGTCTTAGATCCTTATGTAAGACTTTTCAGGGGTGCATATGGACCTGACTTTTTATTTATGGATGATAATGCCCGTCCACATCGAGCAAACCTCGTTGATGAATTCCTTGAAAGTGAAGACATTAAGCGAATACCTTGGCCACCAAACTCTCCTGACCTTAACCCGATAGAGAACTTATGGGACTACCTTGGAAGAGCAATTGCACGTATACATCCTCCTCCTAGAGATGTAAATGCTCTGAAGACGGCATTGCTGGAAGAGTGGAGATTCATTCCCCAAACTGTGGTTAACAACGTTATTTCCAGCCTTAAAACACGTTGTGATATGTGTGTACAAGTCAGGGGAGATCCTATTCCATATTAAATTAGTAAGACTTAATTCTTTTTCTGAATCATTCCTTTTTTTAACTCTCTTTGTCACACTTTATTACCATTTTTATATCATATGAGGTGATCTTCAATTTTTTCTTTTGCATTTATGTGTCATCATGTTATGTATGATTCCACGAAAATTCATTAAATTATAAGTCATAGTCTCTGAGAAATCCGTGAATTTATGCATGCAAACATAATTTGGGACATGCGTGTAGATTACAAAAATTGATAAGTGTCTGGAAAATGTAGCCAATTAAGTGATTATATCGCCAAATAACTCTTTTTCGATTTTAATCAGCTATTTAAAATTAGGTAAAAAGCAACCTTAGAAATGATTTAGATTTTGAACAAATCTATCTATTGTGAGAATTATCAAACGTGGGTCTTTAGAAGCAAAACCTACACCTTAAAATTGTTTCACCTGAAAATATCGACGCCAAACTAAGGTTGCCTTTTTAGCCAAAGTTTACATTTTAGATCTGCGTGTGTTCTTCCAGTCAATGAAGGAGGCATTACGAATATTTATACGGAATTTTGTGTTTAGATAGCTATTTATTTAGAATTGTAATTAAAATTGTTTTTTTTATTTTCCCGTGAAACGCAGCGCATGACGAATTTGAAGAGAAAGCTACACCGGAAAAGTAAAAATGCAAGTGCGCTTACATTTAATATTTAATGAATAGATAACTCGTAATTGCTATTGCTATCCAGAAAAATCGAGAAAATAGATTTTACGAGAATATTCTCGTGCTTGATTAAAAAGCTTATAAAAACCCGATTAAAACATCTCAGCTCAGTTGTAGTTGTTTTAAGGGAACTGTTGTTTACTTAGCCCTGTTATTGATTGTGAGATCGAATTACTTTCTCTGTATTTTGAATTTGAGTTCTGTTTATATTCTAGTAGTTAAAAATAAAACTGCTATGAGATATTGTGATATTGTACGAATATCTCCGAGAAAATATTTCAGCATTTTGTTTCATTTCTTGTGAAAAGAATAAATTTTATTAGCTTTTTATAGACTTGTACATTTATTCCTTTACGAACCCGTACGCACGCAACAATATTAAGGTTGGGGATATAGCATCGTTCAGATATTTTCCGGAAATGTTATGTACAGTTCATAAATGAACTATTGTTTTAAAGATATTATAAGCAGTTGAGCATTTCATAAGCAAGTTTATGCATTTTTTTAATTAAAATTCTGTGAAAGTACTTATTTAGGCTGCTTGTCCTATTTAAATTAAATATTATTGCTGTTTTGAAGCATGTGTTTTCTAATCATTTAAAGTTATCAATAGGTTAATGTTATCAAAATCGCCGTGAACAAAGGCGATCGCATTAAACGACTCGTAGATTAACGGTAGAAGTGAGAAGTGTGTAAATGTACTATGATCTCTAAGTACAGGTAGGCTTCCTACAACGCGTTTTCGCTGCAGTTTCGCTGCGGTTGTTCCTGCAGTTGCAAAAACGTGGAAATTTTCTTACAACGCGGTTTAGAAAATGTGTGGCGGCTTGCCCTATTCTCCAGTTGGATAAACTTCACAGTAGTTATTGAGTGATCACAGCAGTTGATGAGTGGTTATCCAACTCATCACGCCAGAAAAGAAAGCAGAAACTTATCCCTAGACACGAAGTCTAGAAACCGCCATGGACGCACGTTCATTCCCGTTGCTCCCTAGAGACCGAAGGCATCATTAATGACCCTACGATTAAGCCTACCTCGTGGGCTGATATTTCGGATAAAAATATTTATTTGGATATAAAATCTTCTGCTTATATTTATGTGCGGGATGTACCCGATATTCTGGAATTTATAAATAGCAAGGTTTTTGATGATAACTACCTGGATAAATTATTATCGTTCGATTTCTGAAAGTGTGATGTCTCCGACTTTGCACGTGTCGACTCTTTAAGAGAAAATTTTAAAATGATCTCTATACGTATTGATATTACGCTACCGCTATTAAAGATAACTTCGGTTTAGTTTTGCAGCATTATAATATACCTGATTATAATGTAGCTGAGTGAAATTCAGGCATGTGAAGAAAATTTTCGACAGGATAATTTCAAAAAACTCAAGAAGCTTGAAGACTGTTCTACACCACTAAAGGGTAAGTGCGATTTTCTTCTGTTAAGCAGAGAACGTTCAACTAATTCTAATGTCAGTAATAAACGCAAAATTATTATTAGTGATAATGAATGTAATTCTAGTGATAATGAGCCAGAATTTAAGAAGCCGGTGCAAACGGCTAGAGGAATGAAACTATTTAAACCCAAGTGCTTGGTAATAATGATAGAAATTGTGTTGATGTTAATGATAGTAATGTTTATATGCATAATGTTAATGATAAGAATAATGTTAGTACTTGTGCTCTTATGTCTAATATTAATGGAAATTCTAACAATAATTGTTAATAATGCTAATGTAAATAATGTCAGCAATAATAACCTATCAGACGTAGGCATGCAGCAGCAGACGGACCAGCCTAGCCCCCCCTCTCCAATTATGGTAAAATCCTCCGAGAGCATAAATTCTTATGCATTTCTTAAAGATCTCTCCAGGCAGACTTGGCAGCTGCCTGGCGGAAAATTTTATGGTAACCTATGTGGTGAATTTCTGAAAGTTGAAGGGGCTTCTCCGGAAGATCATTGTGTTCCTAGTATTTTCTTCCTGGAAACAACCGTAGAAACATTATGTAGTAAATCCAAACCCCAAAAAACCTGTAAAAGACTTTTAAGGTATCTCCTCTCTAATTCTAACGTAAATATTATACGCGAATCTCTTTCGGAGCTTGGTTATAATGTAGACAATGTGGTACAAATCGCTAAATATAAAACAAAGGCTCCAATGCCATTATTCTAAGCCCAAATCATTCCAGATGAAGGTTTTGAGAGTATTTATCATGCTATTTATATTAAATAGTCGGTTGCGGCAAACAAGGAAAACTCCGACTTATTTAAATAGTCATTGTCTGGAAGGATTTCTGCAAGCTGAAGTTCTTGATTTCCACAATCGATAACTGCATCGGTGGCACGGAAAAAGTTCCATCCAGGTATTATTTGATGACTACATTCAGGAAACACAAGGAATTCAAATAGCCTCTTAGTCCCATTCAAATCAACTTTTAATACACAGCATCCCGAGGCGGCTACAGGTTTACCACAGGCAGTTTTCAATATAGGTCCATTTTTAGTAAACATAGGAGCATTCAGCTGTCGACGTAACTCCTCAGATATGACCGAATAATCGGCATCCGAATCAACAAGAGCTTTCACACACTGTTCTTTCATGGTCATAAGAGTGGTATTCTTTTTCAACTTGGCTGTGGTATACGTCGGAGGATTTTCTTCATTTGCGGCCTCACCTCCTGTACAGGTCGCTTGAGCTAGTTTTATTCATTGGGGCGGCGTGGGGAACAGCTGGATCAGCGTACTGGCGACTGCGATCCTCGGCGGTTGAGAGAGCGTCGCGGATAAGGTGAGCTGCTCCTTATTCTGGAAGAAGTAGGTTGTACATATTCGTCGACGAAGCTGTATGTAGAATCAGTATCCCTGTCCCACCGAGCGTTGAATGTCTTTGCGGCCCTTGCATTTTCAAATATCTGACGTCTCTCCCTGCAATACCTCAGAATGTGTCCTGGACGTCTGCAATGAAAATACAGAGGCACATTATCGTCAGTCCTCCACAGATCTGTCCTACGTTGTGGAGTAGTTCTCTGGCTAGTTCCCCGTCTTGGCTGCGGCCTAACTGAAAGTGAACGTTGGATAATGTTTTTGCTTCTCCCTGCTCCTATGAGTGGTGCTAGCGCTTCCATAATCTCTTCCCGAACCACAGATGCTATGTCATTCGATGCTACAGGTTCTATTTCCGTGTAGCCCTGAACTTGCGGCAGGACTTTCTGAAGCTCTTCCCTGACGATGGCGCGCACTAGAGACCTCAGCTCACCGCGTCCGCATCGGCCGACATTGCGGAGACATTAGGTAGCCTCAGAAATCGTGATCGGGCGATACGTCTTCGTCGAAGGCTTTCTATGTAAAAGCAGCGTTTCACGAAACCATCGACGCTGTCATAGTCCTGGGACGACAGGACCTGGTACAAGTCCTCAGCAATACCTTTCATGAGGTGGGCCACTTTCTCGTTTTCAGGACATGGACGGGTTTGCTTTTCGGCAGAGAGAAAGAACATCTTGAATGTAAGCTTCAGACGTCTCACCGATTTGGATTTGCTGCGCACGTGTACGTAGTAATCGCTCAGCTTGGCGCTTTGCGTCAGCTGCACGGGAAAATGTGTTCTTAAGAGCATTTCTGAAAACAGTCCAACTAGTAAATATGTCTTCATTATTATCGAACCACTGTCGAGCGGTTCCGGCAAGGTAAAAAAGGACGTTCGCCAAGCACATTTGGTCATCCCAGTGGTTATATCGGGGGATTCGATCAAAGTCCTTAAGCCATCTATTAGTATCTTCTTGGCTGTCGGTACGTCAGGACCGGTATTGGTGCGATGTTACTCGAAGCGGAACTAGCTGCTGCTGGAGGATTCTGTTCGGTTGCCTTCTCATCAACCATCTTTCTCAGTCTCATACGCGAATCCTGTAAGAGCCCAAACTCAGGAGGAAGTCCTCGAATTCGAAGGCTTTGCCATAACTCTGCAATAGTAACTAAGTGGTACCCGTACTTAGTTGTCCAAACTGTCCCGTAGGCGAAGGTATCGTACAAGTGAACAGGCAAGTACCCAAGTCTAAACTCCAGACTTTCTTAATTCGAACTTTGTGAAGAACTACTTATATACTACAGCTGATTAGCATGCTAGAACATTCCAGACTCGGAATGTCCTGAAACATAAAGAAAATAGGTTAATAAGAAGGAAATTTACATAAAAATCGATTATGAGGCATCCTGCCTTTAATAGGTTTCGAACCCGGGACCTTCGTCTCTCGAGTCCTGCGTCTTCTCCATTAAGCTATGAGGAGCTCAGTCGAAAGGAGCAATTTTCGCTGCAATATTAAAATATAGATTCTATCACGTTTTATAAATGAAGTTCATAAATTTACAGAATTGTCCAAGAAAAAGACAGTTTTGTTTTCCTGCTAGATAATATTTACTAAAGGCAAACTCAGCTTAGAGTTTATTAAATAGTTAATGTAGACCATGTTTTTGCTTTAATTTCGGTATAAATGTCCTAACACACTGCAAATTTCTATTTGGCTTTCACCTTTGATAAAAAAAATCTGTGTGCACCACATTGCTTCCTTGTACCGAACATTAAATTATACGCATTTTTTGCTGAATTTCGTTTAAACTCTTTTTTCGAATTTTATTAGAGATATAGTTCTCATTCAGTCAATTCCGTTCTCAGTTTCCAGCAAGGCAAAAATACATAAAACCTCAAAATATCTTCATTAAAAAATTGAAAAATATAGAAAAATATAAAACACTAAATACACTTAAAACAAAAAAAATTACAATTAAAATTGAGTTTCTAAGCAAAAACAAGCAATTCGTCCAGCAGGAAACAAGGCAGATTTTTCGGTGCACAAAAATGAAAGTTTAATTTTGGTCCCACTCGGCAAAAAGACACTGAAGGTACAGAAACTGAATTCACTATTCTGCTAAATTTCCGATGTAAATAAATATGGCTGCTGTGGTAAACAAAAATAAGGCTTATCTGCACTTAAACAACTTTTAAATTGTTAATAATTCCACAACTATTGCATGCAGATTACCTTGAAGCATAGAAACCTTAACCGGAAGATAAGAACAACATAATTCAATCATTTTTAAAGCCAAAAATGGGCAATTTTTCAGCATGTCAAAATTAAAAAAATCTGTTGTCTACAACCACATGACTTCATTGCACGGAATATTAAATTATAAGCATTTTTGTCTTGACACTCTGTCGCTAGGTTCACTTAACAGCGTGACTTCTCCTTCATTTTGTAGCTCAGAATGCGCAAAAAAATTATATCATCTGAAGAATTATCTAATCGTTGCCACACGTTCTATTCAAATACCATAATAAATCTAAAGCGACGCATAAAAGAAATTAACCAAACAAAACAAAAAAGAAACAGTTTTTCACAGATAATTCAGTATTTCTCATTCAATTAATTCAGTTCGCACTTTGCGACATGGCAAAAATACATAAAGCTCAAAATATCTACGTTAAAAATTACGAAGAAAATCTTAGACACTTATATCCTCGAATTTATATTAAAAATTTCAAATAATTTCCAGAATGGATTAAGCATGATTTAATTCGCAATAATAAAAGAAAGCGTTATCTTTGTTACTGCAAAGCTTGGTTTCTCTTTATGGGCAACAAAGCCACTATTCTCCTAAGTTTCAAATGTAAACAAATATGGCTGCCACAGGAAAAATTATTAGGCTTAGCCGCACTTGAACAACTTTTAAATTGTTGATAATTTTGAAACTTTTGCATGCAGATTTACTAAAAGCATAAAAACCTTACCCGGAAGTTAAGAACAACATAATTCAATCGTTTTTAAAGCAAAAAATGCGCAATTTACCAACATATAAGAATAAAAAATTGAGCTCACTGAGCCGAGTAACAGAGTGGATATATATTACATATATTTATATACTTTTGGTATGGCCGATAACAACCAAAATAGGAGATTTTTTTAGATAGAACATCAGATTTTTTTAGGAGCATTCATTTAGATTCTTCATCACCAAAGATTTCTCTAAGGCCCCGACATCGTATTAACAAATCAAGTCTTTTCCGAGATACATCGATGGATCGCTTGGATGCTTAATCACAATTTAGTTATTAATCACAGTTTATTGTTACATCGTACGAAGTTACAATATGCAAAGTAAGCAAAGGTTTAGGAGCAATGCGTGAAATTATTTATTGGGAAACTATATTTCATAACGTAATTAACATCTTACTTGTACTACTATTTATGAGCTGTATGAACATATGAGTCGAAAATGTCTGAATGAGTGTTTCCATGAAAGTATTTCTGTTAGCAATAGTCATTTATAAATGTTAGCGTACGTATTCTATTGACATAGCAAGATCACTTAGTCCATGGCAATAAAGAATTAATATATCAACAAAGAATTCTGCATAATTTAGTTAGATGATTAATATTTAAACTAATTAAAGAAGTTAGCAAGAAGTAATTAATAATAAATAAATTAATGACAAAATAGTAATTAATATCAAAATAAAATTGTTACAATGCAACATGTTTACTATATTTTAATTTAAAATTTAATAAATCTGTCGTATTTAGGCAAGAATCAAATACATATGATTTCTGTATACCTAAATTTTGAAGTATTTTGTTGTCAAACGGATAGAATCTCGTAAGTAGTAAACTGTCAAAGAATAGTCACTAGTACAGGGTGATGTGTGTAACGTTATTAGTATTTTTAGCATGTTAACACTTCTAGTGTACATAGCAGTAAATGCAAATGGACATGATCAGTTATTTGTGTCTTGGATTCAGAAAACAGGCCTCACTTTTTTAATAATAACGCCTTATACATGTCGTCCACGACGATCAAGGCATTGCTGCCGTTTCTCATGTACGCATGCCACGATGCGACGATGAATATCTTTCGTAATATTTGCTAGGTTCTAAAGAATTGCGTTTTTCAAGCTGCTAATATTGGGTACAGTGAGAGTGAAAATTTGTTTTTCAAATATCTTCTGTAGCATGGTCTAAAAAAACGTATATGCTGTAGAATGGTCTAAGAAATGATTGAATTATGTTGTTCTTATCTTCCGGTTAAGGTCTTTATGCCTTTGGTTAATTCACAACCTTCAGTGCCTTTTTGCCGAGTGGCACCAAAGGGAAGCTTTTAGTTTTGTGCACAGAAAAATCTGCTTTCTTGCATACTGGCCGAATTGCTTGTTTTTGCGTAGAAACTGTAATTTTAATAGTAAAAATTGTTTTTTAATTTTTTTAACTCTACTTCGTGTTTTATATTTTTCTACATGTTTCAATTTTTGATAAAAATATTTTGAGTTGTTATGTATTTTTGCCTTGCCGTGAAGTGAGAATTGAATTAATTGTATGAGAAATATATCTCTAATGAAATTCGAGGAAATAATTGTTTCGTATTAGCAGCAGATATTGTCGCCAGTCTGTCTCGGACAGAGCAGAATGTTTATCAGTAGCGTATGTACATTAGGTAAGCTGCGCTGAATCGTCTGTGAAAAACTGTTTCTTTTTCATTTGTTTAATTTCTTTTACGCATCATTTTAGATTTATTATAGTATTTGAATAGAACATGTGGCAACGATTAGATAGTTCTTCAGGTGATATAATTTTTGTGCATTCTGAGTTACAAAATAAATGAGATGTAATGCTGTCAATTGAACCTAGCGCCAGAGTGTCGCTATGGTAAATAAATATAGTGAATTTTAAAGAGTGCATTTATTCTAACGTGGTCTTTGCGACAAAGCAGATTTAATTCAATTCAAAAGTTTAAATGAAATACAGAAAAAGAATGCGCATAATTCAATATTCTGTACAAAGAAGTCATGTGGTGTACAGCTTTTTTTAAAGTAGTCTTTCTCAAACAGATATATCAATTTTTGGTATATTTTTGGAAAACTGATATTACTCTTTTTCGAAACTTTTTATGACCTATGTAATTATTATGACATGTCTGTTACTAAACCATCAACAACCGTCTTATTAGAAATTGGTTTTACGGCTCATTTGATTTTTGAATGTTTTTCGAATCAATGTTACAACCAGGAAATACTTTCTTATAGATTTTAAAAAATCCTCTGAATTCTTATTGTCATATGTTTAAACATAAAAAGTGTACATTCTGTCTTCGTAATTATAAAAGAACATATTAAGAAAAACGCTTGTTTGAAAATTTCACATTCCATCCTAACACCTCGAAGGGATTTTTCTCTAAAGTTTCTAAACAAAAATATCTTTTAGATCTTAATACAGATTAAATATGTTTTGTAAAAATAATAAGATTATTTTATCTATATTTTTCCGATCGTAATTCTCTGAATTTAAAATGAAGTTTCTGTGAAACAATAGTTCTAACACATAATTTTCCATTGGACACCAAAATTTTAAGTGAAGAATCTTATTTATAGGCAATGATGATTACGTGCATGCAACAGCAAATCTAAGTATTGGTAAGGTACATTTTATAGTAAACTGGCATCCGTGACAGATTATATTAAGTAAAGAAGGGTGTGCTCAGAGAAGCAATAAACTGCTTCCGTCTTAAATATAAAATAGCAAAGTAAAAACCTACAATTTCCAAAACCTGAAAATTTTTTTACACCTTCAAGGGCCTTAAAAACGTTTTGAAACTACACTCATGTCTATAAATTAAGGATAATGCAAAATCAGGCAAAGTAAGAGTTAGAAGCAAAACAAATTTGACTTATTTGTAAAGCTTATTTATTAAACAAAAGGTAAACAGCAAAAAACGATGCTATATGTTTGATATTATTAACAAAATAAGCGATTTTTTCTCCCTAGAGCAAATTACAAAAAAAAACTATTTACAAAAAACCAATATTACGTGGTTGGTATGATTGTTAATACATTGTATGTCTCCCAGACGATGCAATACAGTCCGTACAACGCCTAGGCATGCTGAGTATCAAATTATCGATCTGATCTTGGGGGATATTACATCACTCAAAAAGCAATGCTCTCCGAAGTTCCGGTAGACATGTAGGAGGAGGTTGACGCGCTGCAACTCGTCGGCCAAGCATGTCCCACACGTGCTCTACTGGATTCAAGTCCGGTGAGAATGCTACCAGTCCTTGCAGGTGATATCCTCCGATTGAAGGCATTCGCTTACGATGTTTTCACGGTGAGGACGGGCGTTGTCATCCATAAACACAAATTGTTCGCCCCAAACTTACATGTTGTTTCAGAATGACGTCCCGATATATTTGGCTTGTCATGGTTCCAGTTTGAACATGCAGGTCAGTTCTGGAACCCAGAATAATTCCACCCAAACGAGAACTGCTGCCCAACCGTAACGGTGTCGTTCAATGATGTTTTCTTGGTGGTAACGGGTACCTGGAGCTCTCCATATGAACGTTCGGAGAGATTCAGACATCAAGCTAAACCTGGACTCGTCAGAAAACATCACACAAACCCACTGTTGTGGTGTCCACAATGCATGCTCTCTACTCCAGGCTAACCGCAGGCGACAGTGAGTTGCAGTAAGTGGAACGCATCTGACAGGTCTACGAGCATATAGACCAATCTTCCCTAAGCGTCTGTAGACGGTGTACCTTGAAATTGTCGTACCAATGGCTGAAGAGAGCTGATGAGACAGGTCTGAGGCTGTGCTTCACCCGTTTCTTTTGGCAGTAACTGCCAAATACCGGTCCTCATTTGGCGTTGTAACTCTGGGACGACCTGTGTTGTAACGTCTACTCACATTACCATCATTTTGGAATTGTTTCCAAAACCTGGAGATGACAGTCTGGGCAATTCCAAGTTCGTCTGATACATCCAGTTGGATACGCCCACATTCCAGACTGCCGATAGTTCTACCACGGAAAAAATCATCAAAATGCGTCCTTTGTGTCATAACTATTCGGTTATTGCACTGAAATGCTTATAAAGCGCCTGCGAACAATTTTACTTCTTTGCATGTATTCCTTATATATCACTCTCTTACACTCTCGTCATTGTGACGTACCATCGGTGTCATCTGGTTACTTCCTGAAATTTGCATATGATTCTTGAAGATGTGTGTAGTGATTTTACAGGTGATATATTTATTTTAGAGTTCGAGTTCCGCGTGACTGCGAATTATCCTTAATTTATGGACATGGACATGAGTGTATTTAATTAAAAGCTATAAGATTCAAAATAAACTATAATCTGAACTTCTTAACCAGATTTAACACCTGAAGTAATTTTAAGAAAAATGATTGCGGCAAGCCTGCTATTAGAAATTAATCTGCAAAACTCACAAGGTGTAGAACCTAGATCATGTATTTAAAATGATTAACTAGGTATTAAAACAGCAATGATAAAGAGAAAAAGAAATTGTTTTCAAATTGCTGCATTATAAATTACTGTGAGGTGAAGGCCTGCGTACTTATTTAAAGAAGAAAAGATTTACTTATTCAAAATGTTGCGGTGTATGTTTTTACCGAATTGCTTACGGCTTACAAGAAATACTTCTCTCAAGCAAAGTACAAATAATTACTATTTTGCCAAAATAACAAATCCGACAAAGCGAACGCATCAAACAGGTATTATGCAATGCATTTAAAAATTTTGCAAAATCACTTGTAAATCTCTAAGTGATAATCCTAATTCATATAATAATTTCAGTCTGCTACTTTAGACTAGATTAAATTTTCTGTGCTTTTTGACATTTTGAAAAGTAAAATTAGTGCATCTTCTTTCGTACCCTCTGGAATTAGAATTGGAGATGACTGTAAGCTCTAAGTAGAAAACATTTCTTTCTCTCACATTAGAAAACGCTTCATGCAAATCATTGTCCCCTGTAGTGACCATTTGTGTCTCCTTTACGCTAATTAAATAAAATGATTTATCTTTCCACTGACTCTTAATCATGAATCTCTATACTACATAAACTTCCTGAATAAAATTTAATTTACTTCTATTTGGCACTTTTATGGCTTCAGTTTAATTCTAATAAAAATTGCTTGTTTATAAATATTCCCACTTATATCCATCAATTTTATATGTAAATATTCTGAGGTAATTTAAATTTTGCATAATTAAGTAAATAGTGCACTTTATATACTTGTTATCTCGGTTTGCTGTCGTGGTGATCTCGCATTTAATATCCCATTTTCGAAATAAATTAAGTCAAAACCACTGTTTTCTATAGCGAAATAAATTAAAAATTATATTTTGTGTTATGTTACCTTAATTGTTTCCTTCGTACCATTTTAGGATCAGAATGATGGAATGCAAACTTTAATCATGAGGTATTTTAAATAAGCTCATTTGTTTAAGCTTTGTGCTAAGGAACTGAAAGCAGATGTCTCTTCTTCGTAGTACATTTTTATAGTTGTTATTCAAGTTAGAACTTGAAGAATCATTATTATTTCCTTAAAAGTTTTATACCGAGAAAGTTTGAGCTGGAATTATTTTTATTTGCACACCGTCTTCCTATTAGTTTTGGAGCCACTATGACCGTATATATAGGATCATTAAATACAAAGCTTCACGCCAGCGACCGAGCAAATACGAACACAGAACACTGGTAGAGTGATGGAAATTCAAAGTTCGGTTTAAGTGTTTCCAAGATTTCCTGTATGCGTAAGTCATTACGAGCAGTTTCTATTATAAATTCTGCCACGAAGGCCATCCTCTCAGGCAGATAATCCTATTGTGCTTTGCCAAGCCTCCACTCGAAATCTTTCCTGATACAGTACTCGCTTGCTGTATAATCAATTACCAATAAATTAAATTTCAATAACGTCAGAATGTCTCATTCACCTGGACCAAGTTATTAATAAATCTTGACTTGAAAAGGTTTTTAGTTTATTTAATTGCGGCAAAGCCTCAAGAGCTATTTGTCTAAGGGGAGGGATGCTTTCGTGGAGGACTTTCTAAGGGAAACTGGCTCATATGCACGTTACACACGGAGGAAACCACGAAAACTCCTATGCACCTAACCCTTCGGCGTTTCTCCTATGCAGCCAACAATTCGTAGCGGAATTCTAACCTCAGACCGAACTACCAGTGTTCAGCGACTTTGCGGCTCGGCCGCTGGTGGGCCTGACTTGAAAAGACTTAGTTTTTAACGATTTAGTGTTTTGCATTGGCTAATTTCTTAGCCAAATTAATTTATGTTCTGAAGTTATTGCATTTGTGATGCTATACGCTTCTTCAGTCTGAAGCAAATACACTATTCCTGAAATATTGATTTTAGTACTGTAAAGTTTGACTGGAGAAATTGTCTTTGGACCATGATATAATCAGATTTCTCCCAAATGCTACGCGTTATTAACATCCGCAGCAGATAATTAAAGCAACGAGAGCAGTAACAAATTTTCCTATCTTCAGCAACTGAAAATCCAAATGAGCAATTTCTGTAGTAGACAGAATTTCGATTCAAACGCAGCTGCATATAATATAATATAACATAATGCCGAACTCCAGATACTCGAAACTGAAATTACCCGTTCTCATTTTTAGCAAAACATATACATAGTAAAATAAACAAAATTAAATTTTGCTTGTTATAATTAACAATGACTCTAATTCATTTGATTAAGTACAATTATTTTTAGATATTTTAGTGATTTAAATTAAATAAAAAATATACCAAAAAACCTGAAAACTTTCAGATTTTATATTACTCCCAAAGAAGCGTTTTTATAACGTTTTGTTGTTACCTTTATATATTAAATATCATGTTCTTCGCACTTCAACGATAAAATGCAATTCAACAGCAATATCACAAAATTATTTAAAAAGAGTATATCTTTAGAATTTCTGGTACACAGTTTTGCGCGCTGGAGATAAAAATGTTTTTTTTTCAGGGCAGTGTTGCTATTGCTCACTTCCAAATCGTTGAGTTTGTTAATCAAAAAGTCGGTAAAGTTTTATAAAATATGAAATACACACTAAAACAAAACTGAAATTAAAAATTCGAGCTTCCAAGTGTCCATAATCAGGGGGGAGGACTATGTTATTCAAAATTTGATATCTCTAGGTAGCGTTGTGTTTTCACAGTGCGCGAAACATACATACGCTCATGCAGATTGTTCATTATTTAATTTCTGTAATTATAAGGCAGGGGGATAATATTTGGTGGCAACATTTGAAAAGTGAAGCGCCTTTTATAGTGAGCCAACGCAAAATGCCAAAACGAAATTAGTAACCCTTTTGGGCTAACTTCCTTTAGGTTAATGATAATACTATACACGTAATTTAACTTAGATGCTTAAATAAGATGTATTTTAAAGAAACCTTTAAATTAATATAAAGGATGTGTGTAAAATATCGATTGACCTATAGTGCTCAGCAAATGTGTAATGTTTAAACATTAACGAAAAGCAGCTAAGTAGTGTGTGTCGGCTTACTGTTCTTTGCGCTGACAAACTGCTTAGTCGAATGTATTCATTTTCTAACGCACGCGCTAAACGAATTTGACGTCGTTAAGTCATATTAGCTTGCTTGTAGAGGTAGCATTGCTTTTTGTGCATGCGGATTTTTATAATAAAATGTTGTTTCTTTAATGATAGATTTTCTTACTTAGTTGATTCTGTCTTACTTTTAATTGCGTAACCTCTGTTAAAATAAAGTACGGAAGTTAATAAATAAAACTTCCCTGACTTTGTAAGGTTTTAGTTAAACTAACAAAGTTTTGACTTTTCTATCTCTTTTCATTTCAAATTCCCGTTAGAATAAGCGCGCGTTTCAGCTTTATGCTAATTTGAAGTGGAGCCAAGTTCTATTTAAACGAAAGGTAGAAACCTTTCAGTGTGAGAGAGCTTTTAGTCTCAGACCACTGTTACTCTATTCGACCTTCGCCTGACCAGCTAGTATTTAAATTCTAAGCCGTAGCGCTGTTACGCCATTACTTATTGAAATAATTCTAAGTGCGTTAGGATTAGTTAAATCTTGCTACGCACCCATTTAGTTTAGAGGCCAACCTCGTCTTCATAGCTCTGTGAGCAACGACTACTTAACTACTTAATTTCTAATTAGCTTTAGTTTAAATTAAATTTGATTGTTCAGTTTAGACCCAAGTGGCGGTCATTATTTTCCGTATCCCTCCCGAGTTGGAAAGTGGCTGTTTCCAAGAATATGCACCGAACACTCAGTCCTGACAACTTGTATAAATAATAATTTATTTTGCAGGTAAAAGACAATGCATGTATCAGTAACTTTCAATTACTAGGTGGTTTGTGGTTTCAGTTACTCCAGATATTTGGAATACTTTAAATTTGTCCGAGTACTGGATGCTATTTAATAAAAAAGGAAAAGGTCAGTACAAAATTCAGTCATACATAAAACTGACGAAACTGGTATTAATTTTATTGCTGAAATTTTTACGCAGAAGTGTATCCAGGGTGGTTTAGTAAAACTGCACGATAAAAGTGGAAAATTGGCCTTAATCTCGTGGCTGTCTGGAAAATTGGTTTTAATCTCACGGTTTATGAAACGAATCAAATAAGTATTGTTTCCAAAATATGGCAATAGTCACCTGCTGAAATTTCACATTTTGGTAAAAATATACCAAATGTACGCTTTCAAGTACCTCCAGTAAAAAATAACAATTATGTCATTTTTCAAACGTTTTCCATAGTCCAATTAGTGGAAAACAAACCAAAAACATAAAGTGAAAAAAGGAAAGGAGAAAAACTATCGACATGCAATAAAAATCATTCGAAGCATTATTTAATTCAAATGTTTTTCTTCTAATGGGAATTAGAGAAGATATACGAATTTTGCTAAAGACTGTCTTTTTCTCACAGTGTTTGCGCTAAAGCATATATAATTCGAAAACGTGAATTTTAAACGCAAATTTCCAGAAAATACCAAGAACATAAAATTCCAGTTGTAGACATCTTAAATTTCAAAACTTTTATCTAATAAATTTTAGCTTTCATTCGACTCCTGAATCAATATACGATCTATATAATATATATAATATCTCGTATGTATTTTTTTCTTGCAAAAATTCTAAAAGAAAAAGAGAAAAAAAAAGGGAGGAGAAGCAGACTTCTTGCATGCATTATGAAAACTGATTTTTTGGGCTCATTAATTTTTCTAAAGAACATAAATAAAATGTCAGAAATGATTTGCTAATTAAAGCTTTCTTTGCAAAGAACTGCATGAATTTGTTATGCATATATTTAATAAACAGTGTCGAGTAATCAAAGCTGAAAAAAATCACTTAAAAATTATTTTTTATTCTTTCCTTAAACTGTAATTATGAGTCTAAGATCAAACATTCAAGAGAGATATGGTAATGTAATCTTTTTTTAAATCTTCTCCAAATGTGACATCAAATTAGAGTTTTTAATTACAAACTACTTAAATTTCCTTTTTTTAAGTGCAATACTTTAAGTTTTTATATTCCAAAATATAGATCAACCATCATTTTAACTAAAGGTAATGATTTCTTTGAAGTAGATTTGACACAACAGACGTAATTATATTTATAAGCTAATTGCACTTGTCTAAGGTGCAAAAAAATTTTTTGGAAATTTTAATTATTCTTAAATTAATTTTGGATTTTAAATTAAAAATGGTATTAAAATCTATACATTTATTTCTTACTATATTTTCGTAACTTGACTCTTTTTTGTTTCATATTGAATATGCCGATTTCTCTTACTCTAATTACAAATCCCTAATTTAATTAGGCAGTAATTTAATGAATAAAACCGAGCAAATAAACAGTGGATTTAAGATTTGTTATCAATTTAATTAAAGTTGCTTACTTTTAAATGTACGTTAAAATTTTTATTGACTTCGTAAAATGCTTAATTTAGTTGTTTTGCATAATAAGAAAAAAATGGGCTTCTGTACTATTAACAATGATATATAAGATGCGTAATAAAGGAATATTGTGTAAACATTACAAAAAATAAAAGTAATTATGAAACAAATGTGAAAATTTTCATATCTTATATTACGCCCAAAGGGGCTTTTTTTTTCAAGTTTTGTGTGTTATAAAATATTGTTTATAAAATATCATATTTTTCTCACTTAAACCATAAAATTCAATTCAACATCAATATCACAAAATGATTATAAAAGAAAGTATATTTCGAGAATTTCCGATACACAATCTCACGCGCTGGATACAACAACGCTTTGTTTTTCGTACAATGTTGCCATTGCTTGCTTTGATATCGTTTAGTTTGCTAATCAAAAATTCGGTAAAGTTTTATAAATGTCAAATGTATAATAAAACAAATTCCAAACTCCAAATTTGGGTTTCCAGATGCCCATATTCGGGTGGAGGATTACGTTATTCAGAATTGGATTGTTCTAAGTATCGTCGTTTTATCACAATGCGAGAAACAGACATACATTTAAGTAGATTCTTCATTATTTAATTTCTTTAATTATAATACAGGGTGATAATATTTAGTGACAACAATTTGAAAAGTAAAACGGGATTCAGAATGAAACGACTCAAAATCGCAAAACGAAAGCACTAGTCCTTCAGGTACAAAGTCCTTTTGGACTAAAAATGTAAGCTAAATAAATTTCTGATATCCTTCAAAATTTTTATTAACGCATTTCCTTAATTTCTTTGCAAGAATCTCCAGATATGTTGACTTCTTTTTTAAATTCTGTTCGAATACATTTTTACTAATGAAACTTTAATATACCCCCAGTTAAAGAATTTGAGATTTCAGTTTATTAATTTTGTAATTATTTATAAAAATGCTTCATAATCTTCCTAATACTGAATAGACATTAAAGGGAAGGGATTAAGCATAGGGAATACCAGGTGTTTGCCTGCTGGGTGAGCAGGTATCGGCCCTGCCACGCTAATTTTTAAGCTCTGCTTCAGGTGTAGTTCCGACAGAAGGTCCTCTTGAGAGCGGTCCGAGGATCTCGGCTTTGAGTCCCTGCCGCCAACCTTTCGCGCAGATTTCGGTTCGCTATGTATCTTCGAAGCTTTCTTGCCGCACAGACACTTACAAATGGCTATCCCTTCGCCAGGATTCAAGCACTGCTCTTCACTGCCCCAATCCCGCCTGGCGACATTACCCCTATCCCGCTTGGGTGGTAGCAGAAACTATCAACAATTTCTGTAGCATATGCATGTAGTACCTGACAGAAAAATACGCAGCTTTCCTTACTTTTTAATTTCAGGAATCACTGAGCTGCATCGGTCGATGTACATTCTGTGTTTTTATAAGATCTTCAAATAAAATTTAAAAGCTCATTATCCTGGAAATTTTAAAATATTTTCTTCTTAAATAATACATATGAGTATTTATTTATTTTCTTCATAATGCCCACTTAATTATAATATGATAAGAAATGCTGTGAGCACTTGGAATCTTCTAAGCATCTATTACTAAACCGTGATTTTAAATCAGGTAAAATTGCTGTTCTTACTTTCGAATTTTCTAAAAACAGTGATTAAAAATTACAGAAAACAAGTGCAGAAGTTTCCAAATATACGTCTTTTGGCTTCAAAATCTATTTTCTTAAAATCTGTCAGCCAAATTTTATAAGCTCTTTCGTAATCCAAAATAATTCATATGATTTATTTACTTTTTAGTTTTTTCCTTATTATCCAAATAAACCATTTGAGAAGACTATATTATATTTCGCTATGGCTCGAAAATATTTTCAAAGTTTAAACATCAGCTTGTGAAACATTGTGAAAGAAGATTGAGCATTTATTTTATCATTTATACAACATTTTTATCCCACACTCGGTATGCTGCTGTAATCTTTCTTTTACAGTACTTTTCAAAATACTTAAAACGCATATATATATATATATATATATCGCTTCTCTTTTGCCTAATCAAAGAAATTATAAATAAGTTTATTTTCTATCCTTTTTTATGCTATTTATTAATTTGGTTCTTATATTTTTCAGGGTACTTGATCGTGTAAAAGAATTGGCTGAAATAGAAGATGGAGCATTTTATGGGCTGCATATGCTAAGAACAATGTAAGTAATCTTTAAGTTAGTTTAAGTATAGAAATGTTAGTTTAAGTATAGCAATGTAAGAAATTTCTGTCATATCACCTTACTGAGTCAGTAACCTTTAACTGTCTGCAGCTGGCTATGTTTCAAAACGAAATTTGCGAATTTAAAGAAATGAATATTTTTTTATTTTTAAACCTCGTACCAATGGACCGTATTATTGTAAAATATAGCAGTTCAAACGCGTCCATAGTCATTTTCTCGAGGTTAGTCTAGCGTTAGCTACTAACCAGTAGTTGACATCAGTTATTCGGAGCAAATTTTCAGTAAGAAATGCTTCGATTAACAAAAAGCGTAATTTATATTGTTCTATCAACCTCCAAAGCTCATTTTCATTAAAATTTCAAAACCCTTTACTTTCATAAATATGAGACAAACTCAAAACAAAACAAAAGCTTCATTTCTCCTGTTTTAATTTGTGTTAACCTAAGTCCGATGCAGCCTAAAATGTTCTTACTCAATGCTAATAATTCTTAATGACCGTAACTTATCTATTAAATTTGCTTTGTTTTGCTTGCTAGAGGAACATCACAATTATAAAGTTCGACATTATCTACGATTTTGAATAACTGTTGTAGATCTTGGAATCTATTATCATCCATTCTAATGGCATAACTGAATTTTCTTATGTTAGAATGCACTGTCAGACCAAACAACGTCGAGACATCCGCGCGCAACTTTAGTAAGACATTAGCAACTATTTCACCTGACTTCTGGCTCTATCATATATTCCATTAGCTGTTATTCATTATCTTGCAAGGAAAACTTCATTATATTTTTCAGTAGGTGTTCATTCTCCAATTTCTTGCAGATTTCTTCAATCCTGTCTCAATACTCAATCTTTACATGCTATCCCAGGGGAAGGATAATCAAAAATTAATCCCCTTCGAATTACCATCGTAATTATGAAAGCAGAAAATTGTTCAGAGTGTGAGCATGGCTAAAAGTGTTTTAAACATTCTGTAATGATAACTGGGAACATACGAAATGCAACTGCTTGCTCGAATACATTAACAATTTTACGTTTTTCCTTTCCAATGTCCAGTTAGTTATCTCAGTCCATTTTGTATTATCTCAAGATCGCTAGAGAATAGTTTTACTTTCCTCAGTATATCTGTGGATAGATGTTTAATATTCAAAAATTAATATCGATTCTAGAGGTTTGATGAAGACTAAAAATCGAAGAAATCGGCTATGCATGCAGGATAACCAAACGCATAAAAATCTTAACCAGAACAATACAATTCGATCATTTTTAAAGCAAAAAATGCCCAAGCAACTGTCACTGGATAAACAGAAGCGTGACTCATCTGAGAACTGGACGTTTCGCCATTCTGTCATCCACATCGCTCCAGTCCGGCACCATTCTAAACGTTGGCGTCTGTACTGTGGGGTCAATAGCAGTCTTCTTAACGGACGTCGTGAGTGCAGGCCACGTTCAACCAATCGATGGAAAATGGTTCTTGTCGACACGGGAACATCCAGGGTGTCTTGCACATGCTGCAGAATAGCGGTACAAGTGACTTGCGGGACCGCCACAGCTTGTCGGCGGATGCGTCGATCCACGCGTGCTGACGTCACTCTGACTGCACCTGCAACCATCCTTCTTCCCACATTCGCTTGTTCCAACCATGTTCGCCATAACCGCTGCACCGTGCTTGCATCCATGTGGGTATCAGCTGCGATTTGACGTAAGGACCAACCCGCCCTTCTCAGTCCGATCACCATATCCCTCGTAAAATCGTCTATATGCTGGAAGTGCCTTCGTTGACGGCGGCCTGGCATTCTCTCCTATTACACGTATCCTCCGGGACAAAAAACAACTTTCTTCGATAATTCGTCTGCCAGAAATAACGACACGAATATTGCCCATTCTGCACGTTCTTTCCCTTATATTTTTCTTCAGGTGCGTCGGAGAGCTGCGCATTTCACATCATTCGCATAACTCAGTGACGTGCGTCTACTCAAAAATTTGCATAAATTTCTGACCACTCATTCTTGGTGTTGCATTTTCAATGTCAAGCAGTGTATTTATATACTTTTTGGTGTGACCGATTAAAACCAAAATGGGAACATCTACATGCATATTGTAGCGGTCCTATATAAAAAAATTTCAACGTTCTGAAGCTCCTCATTTTTAAGTTATGCGAGATACATACATACATATGTACGTATGAACGTACGTACGTACAGACGCCACAAAAAAAAATCTCTTAAGAATTCCTTTATATCAGTTTTGTAATTTTTTGGGAGAACGAGAATCCTTTATTCGGTCCTCACGTACGGATGTCAATTAAAACCTCGTTAAATTGCATTCGATAGCGGTCAAAAAGAATTTTTTGGTTGAAATATGATACCCGAAAATTTTCGCGATTACAGTACTTATTTTTTACTTCGTGCAAGGAATTAAAAAGAGCCCTTTATTCTGCCGGCACGTAAAAATGTCGCGCAAAAAACTTCTTCCAAATTGATTCGAGAGCACTCAAAGTGGATATTTTTGTTGAAAAATGTTAAGCGAAATTTTTCGCATTTACTATACTTCCTTTACTTCCTATAAGAAGTAAAGATATTGGATTTTTTTTTTACTTTTATTTTTTTTTAATTCACTTATTTTTAGTATAATTCTTTATCTTAAAATCGCATTAATTATAATGCAAAATAGTATACGTTTCGCGATAAGCGGTACACTTGAGGGACCTTGCGGCATTGTCTCTTGCACACTTGTCTCTAGTGTGCCCATAACCGCCGGCGCTTGTGGCACTGGCTAGGGCCCGGCTTTTGTTTGAATGGCTCGACGGAGACATCTAAGTCTCGAAGAGTATCAATTTTTTAGATTCGTTTTCTATTTTCGTTTCTTGTTACTTCAGAGAGGAGCTACATTAAAGGAATAGGAGCACCTTCATTATAGTATGTGTGAAACTGTCGGATTTTTAATACAAGGATCCCTAGATCCAAGAGTTGTTCCTTAATTCAATGTTGGAATTTCCTGGATTAGTTTAATGTGACAAAATCTTTTAAGAAACGCTAGTTCTTCCACACTAGACAAGTATGCAGCATACCTTTTTGCTGAAATAATGTCATTGTTTATGGAATTTCATTGATCACATTGGCTTCTGGAATAAATTGTTAACTATCCAAGTACACTAAACAAAAAATGTGAGACAGATCCATACCTCCCGTTCTACTGGGCCGATTGACGAAATTCAACTTGCGTTTTCCATGTCTCGAAAGCGCAACTTAGGATACATATTAGATTTATATACAGCTTTGTTCTAACATAGATATTTTGATATAAAATCGGAAGTTTTCTGAAATAACACACCAATTGTTTTTTTTCTATCCTAGGACTCAAATTATGCCTAGGTATTAAATCTTGTAATTTTTGGTGAGAAATTTATAAATTTATCTTGGCGAATTTTTTCAGTTTGCGCCAAGATTAATTCCTATTACGAACTTCTTCATTTATCCAACCTATTTTCCTTTCCTTTTTCTTCATAGTCCACGAGCAAAAAAAAAAAGATCGTACTTTCAAACTTTCATACTTTCAAATAATTTTAACAAAGTGAGCAAAACAGATTTTCATCATTATCGCTTATAATAAATACGCCAAATTTCAAAACAGGCCAAAATGTAAATTCACGTATGTCTTAGAAAATTTTGAATAAAAAACTTAATTTTTTGCAGGTATGCTTAGAAATGCATCTACCTTAAGAGAATGCTAATGTTAAACATGATTTTCAAGGAAATTTATTTCAAATATAAAATATTAAGCAATAATCAAGTATTTTAATACTAAAATCTGAATATTAGCTCATAAAATGTACTCATAAAAAGTATTAACTTTGAATGTTTATGTAACAATCATGTATTTGTAAGATATTTTAGCAGTGGTTTTTTAGAGCACCTAAATTGGGTTACAGGCGAAAACATCGCGGAAGAAATTTTGAGGACGAAAACGTCGCTGAGAAGACAAAGGGAAGTGAAAAAACATCGTCGTGGTAAACATCGTGAAAGGAGAGAAAGTAAGGAGAAAAACATCGCAGTTCTCTCGAACATCGTAGCACAAAACCTCGCCATCGAAAATAATGCGTTTCAAAATCTTCGAATTTTAAAAACATCGTCGTCGAAAATATTATGGTAAAAAATAAACAACCTATAAATCGCTACATGACGATAATATCTCAGACATGCACTTTTCAGTCTTTAAAGTTGTAAACGTGTATTTGCATAGTGTTTTGTGAGTGCGAGAAGGAATGAGGAATATTTTTACTTTTATGTTTTGAGTTAACTATTAATATTTTGCTGAAAATTTAAGGAAACTTGAGTATTCAAAAACTGAAAATGAATAGGAAATTAATGTCACTTATAGAAATTAACTGAATTTTATAATTTGATAATCAATTAAACAATTTTAACAGAAATAACCAGACCAGTTGCTCATTTTCCTTTTTCTAATCTTTTCAAACTACATTTTTCATGAAAAATTACCAGTAAAACTTTTGGAAGAGATTAATTAATAAATGACCTTCATTATTTACTTATATAAGTTTAAAATCCTATTACCTACTATACCATGACATATTTTATCTATTCATTTTCAGTTTTTGAATGCTTAAGTTTCCTTCTCCTTTTTTCAGCAAAAATTTGTTACTTACTTAGCAGATCATTATGTGAATATGCGAATTTTTAAAGAGTGAAAACGCATGTCTGCGATGTTATCGTCATTCGATGATTTGTGGATATTTTATTTTTGACCACAATATTATCGTCGATGATGTTTTTAAAGTGCGAAGTTTTTGAATCGCTTTATTTTCAATGACGATGTTTTCTACAACGATGTTTGAAAACTACGATCTTTTTTCTTTACTTCCTTTTTTCCCACGATGTTTTGTACCACAACGTTTCCATTTAGCGCTGTTTTTCTCCTCGACGTTTTCGTCCACGATGTTTTCGGTGGACACCTCCTAATTTTCTTTCAAAACGTTAAGTGATATGATTCAATTCATTATATCTAAAATGAAATCATTGGCAATAAGGGACAATCTTAAATCTTTGCAAAATAAACAAAACTATAGATTAACACTGTCAATATTGCCAATTAGCGTATGGAATGAAAGCGGTAATTTCAAAAAATAAATTTAAAACAAATTTAGTTTAATGAATTATTACTATATTAAATGCATATTATTTTTATTTGAAGTTTTCTGATGTCTTTATTGTACGTTTATGTTTTAGAATTTCATCTGCATCATTAAATTTACTAATAATTGTATTTTTCTCTCCTCATAGCTCGATAAAGCAAGCGCCAAAACTGAAAATTATACAAGATGCTGTTTTTAACTGCCATCTTCCAAATCTGAAAATTATGTAAGTTGCTGCATTATATTAAAACAATTATAACAGCTAAATCTCAATAGGTTAGATAATTTTGATTTTAAAAAAAATTTGATGTACGCTCATTTTATTTAAAATTTTTTAAATAAAAATTCAGTTCGTGCGAAAATTTACGACACAGCCTTCAATAAACAGACAGAAGACTTTAATTTAGAAATAAAATCAACAATAATAACAATTTCTGTTTATGCAAGTAAATACATCAATTTGAATATACAGTGTAAAATATAGAAAACATTTTTCTTTGTAACTGCTTTTGTTAAAACATATATGTTTCATTTTATATTGCATGTATATAAATATCTATGCAATATTTCGAATGCTTTAAGATGCAAAATATATAGCAATATATTTCCCGTATATTATTTCGGAGCGAGCTCTTTTTTGTTGTTTATTCTTCTTCATACAAAACTCAATTCCTTCTGAAACCCTTTTTATTTCACTGTTTCAGTCAAAAACATTTTTGTCATCTCGCAATGATATCTAAATGTGTCCTTAAATTATTCAAATAATTCAGTGCGCATTTTAAATTTTACATAGAATAAAATTTCTTTTACAAAATTGTTGGAAATATTTAAGGAAATCTAATTTTGCTTTAAGAAATCTCCAATAAACTCTAGAATTAAAAGCTTTTTTACGTTCTCGTTAATCAGGTTTTGCTCATTAGCAGCTGCGTTTTATCAGGTAGTGACAGAGCCATTGCTTTTTCTTGATAAAATGTCTTCTAGAGATTTCCAGCTGCGTGGGATCTTAGAAAGATCTAATATAGATCGTATTATCTTATCTTAGATTTTAATTTGACAGCCATTTCGGTTTAAAAAAAGGAATATGCTTTAGTGCGCCATTTATTAAAGATATTGAAAGTCAAACATATGAAAATAGTTCTCATGCAGAAAGATTAATAATAAATTAATTTTCAGACAAAAGGAGGTTTAAAATTCATATTATCTTTTGGTGTTTTTTATTAAATTATTCTTTTGATTATCATTAAATGTTTAACATAATTAGTCGATATATGGTTTTCTAACAGGCATGGTTAACATATATATATATATATATATGTGTGTGTGTGTGTGTGTGTGTGTGTGTGTGTGCGTGCGTGTGTGTGTGTGCGTGTATGTGTATAGTGAGTGTATATATATATGGAGAGAAAGACGAAAGGTAAAAGATTTAGAACCAATTCCACAAAGATCTAACGAAGTGAAATTCAATACCAGTAAATTTCAAAATTCCCTATAAATATGTAAAATAAACCAAAAGTCTGAATAATTAAGAAATGTGAAATACTAAAAACATCAAAAAATATTATTTTTTAATATTTTTGTTTTTAAATAAAAAAATGTGATACTATATATATATATATATATACTATTTACAGACGCTTTTCTGGCGCGGTAGTGACGACACAAAACGTAAGGATACAAAGGACAACAAAAGGACGGACACAAACAGCGAGACAAAATGTGTTTCATTATGCTTAGTACAGCAGAAACCAACAAATAAGAGCAAAAACAAACAACGATCGCCATTAAAGAAGGTGTTCGAAATTACAGCCCCGGACTGTGATGCAGGCCTCACTTCTCCAGCGCGTGGAAGATCTGCATCACAAATAGAAGATGTATGACGCACGATTACTGCATCACGGTCTGGGTTGTAATTTTGAGCACCTTCTTTGATGACGATCGTTGTCTATTTATGTTGCTTTTCTTTCCTTTTGCTGTACTCCGAATAATGAACATATTTTCTCACTCCGTTCGTGTTCTTTCTTTCCTGACTTTAGTGTCGGCACTGCCGCGCTAGGAAAGCATTTCGGACTATGCATTGCTACGCGATTTCCCATCGTCTAGTACCCACTCTCTCTCCTGAAAGTTTGTCACTGCTGTACTGTTACACCCTGTATATATACACTGTCCTCCCAAAGTTAAGGAACAGCATGCTTTTGTATCTAATTTGAGAATGAAGCAACGTAGAAACAAGAAATTTCCAAGGCATGTTCACTAAACAGTTCTTTAATAAATGCGACATAGAATGTTTCTAAAATTCAACACAAACATGAATTACAACAAAAAAATGCACTTTTGGCAGAGAAATCCAGTCGGTCAGTGAAATGGGAAGCAACAACCAGACACGGATAAATCCTTGCTTTAGCTTATCTAACGACCTTGGAGGCAGACTTAAAGCAGGAGCGTGTCTCTCAAGGTAGTCCCGAAGATGCTCTATCAGATTCATTTCTGGGAATTAAGCTGGCCATTCCATACGCTCCATACCGTGACCCTCAAGATATTCTTCAGCAACCTGAGTTCGGTGCGGTTACGCATTGTCTTCCATTAGAAGAAATCCAGGACCAATAGTAGCGGCATATGGGAGGACATATTGATAAAAAATCTCGTCTCTGTATCTCACTCTGGTCAAAGTTCCTCCATGGAACACATGCAGATCAGTGTGACTACCGAGAGGGATCCCAGCCCAAACCATTATTCCACCACCTCTGTACTCGTATCTTTCCACAATGTGGGATTGGTTATATCTGGCGTGTTGGTCCCTCCAGATCAGCTGTTGACGTGCATTACTCTCCAGTGCGAACCTGGACTCATCTGTGAAGAGAATAGGCGCCCACTGTTGACTGTCCAGGAGACTTGATCTCTTGGACCCAACACATGTCCCAAAATAAACCCAACATAAACTGCCACCTCTGTGTCCTCGGGTCAAGAGACATACATACCTGCATTGTGCAGGCGTCTGAGCACTGTAGTAGCTGAGATTCTTGTTCCCGTTGCCACTAAATGATCTGTCATGAGCTGAGGCACAGTAATGTTACTCGTCCTTCGGGCCGAAAGAGATACATAACGGTCTTATACAGCTGTTTGAATATATACAGGTGGTCTTATATAGGTGTTAGGTCTGCCTGTAACATGTCATGTAGACACAGACCCCTCTGATTCACCTGATTCCACAGTCGGTCGACCATACTACGACAGACATTGAGACGTCTAACAGCATCAGCATGTGACATCTCATTTCCATCCATCGCATTTATCGCCACCTCAACAAATCGGGAAACGACTTCTATTGGATATTGATAGACTCTCCTGGATATTGTTCATGAAACTGCCATAACTGTAGATCAGCACTGGTGAACAAAAATTACAATTTTTGCATTTTTTCTCCAATTCCTATATGAGTATTCATTTCTATAAAATAAAAGTGACAGCTATTGTTTTTGCATGTATTTTATTAAACTTCGTCACGGTGATGCAACTCTGAATTTAAACGTTACTGATATTTTTGTAATGGTGAGCTTTGAAAAACATGCAGTTCCTTAACTTTTGGAGCGCAGCATATATATACAGATAGAGAGGCTGTGGCTGTGGCAGATAAACAGATATGAATTTCCTAAAATATACCCATTGTCTTATGGTGCGCTATAAATGACAAGAGCAGCAAAGTGAAAAACATTAATCAAAGTTAATATAAAAATTACTATAGAAATTTCATATGAAAATAGAATGATACGAAACATATCCAGTGTCGTTTATAATCCTCCACACGAACAAACCAAAATAATTTTGATAAAAATGTTGAAAGTTATAATAACATTATTTATAGTTTAGGCTTTCATGAATCGTGCAAAGTGAAGCTCTGTTATAGCAAGAGATTGTGCATAAAAATTATTCTCTGAAAGTAAGCCAAATTAAGTTACATTAAAAACTCAAATCTGCTATTTTTGATAGTTGAATGTTATAACATGTAACGAGCAGTAAGATGAAATCCATAACATGTTATTACGCAAATTTCATTCTATCTGCCTGCGAAAAGACTTGAAGTGAACGATTAAAGTAAAGATTTACGATGCTTCATTTCTTTAGAAACAGAATTGTACGCTTCCTAAAATAGCTTCCTAAAAGATCCTGTTTTTTTTTTGCATTAACATTTATGATTATATTTTTTAAAAAATAAATTTTAAAGTGTTTAAACAGGTTTTGACTTCAGTTTTTGCATTTGCTTGTAGTAAATTAATTAGTATGTTGTATTCTTTGCGATAATGTTGCAATATAAAGGAGCTTAAATCTATATTAATGACTTTTATCTTACTGCGGTGTTAGGCGTGCTTTACATTTTTATGCTTTATCTTTCGAGTTTGATTCGCTC
>KK118332.1:111686-171551 GCA_000611955.2 Stegodyphus mimosarum | reverse complement strand
ATATATATATATATGCAAAATGTTCTTAAATGCAAAATGTTCATATATGTAAAGTGTTCTGAAAGTGTTTCAATAAAATAAGAGAAGAATTGGTACCCATTAATGCGAACAATATTTATGGGGAAAATCTAAGGCCGTATTCCACTCAGACTGTCAGCAAAAGCGTAAAGTTAAATATCAAGTTTAACTTTTCAGTGAAAGAAAAACGGAAATCATAAATGGAAGAGAAATCATGAGTTGCATAATCTCCTTCAGAACAGAAAAAGAGTATCATTTTTCAGCTCTCATTGGCGAATGTAAGAATGAAGCATTTTCCATAGATTCCTGGCGCAAAGGTTATCCCTGCAACAACTATTCTCTCGATAACTACTACTTCCATGAGTGATGATTTCAAACTCTTTCGGAAGTAAAATTCTCCATGAGCAATGGACTTGGTTTTAGTAAGCATGGAGACCAAGCAATAGATCCACCGCCTCCAGTCCTTCGTCTGGGATATGTGGAATTCAGGAATTGTCGAACAGTGGTGGTAAAGTACGCTAAAGCTGCATCATGAAAACCCACATGTCCTTCTGAATGGTAAGCAAAACAATCTGCAAGATGTGTAAACATCTAATCAAATCACACACCTAAATAAAATTCATTAAATTCACAATTGTAGCAGGCTGCATCATCTTTAATAATACTATTGTTAACAGGAATTATCCATACAAATGAGAACCTATATGTTTTACTCAGATGGACACTCTTGCCAGTTGCACAATTTCATTAAAACAACAAAAAACAAACAAAAAAATGGTGGCTAGCTTTCTATCTTTTTTTTACTAGATGTTGCCAAATTCCTCATGTTAAACAAAACTCAGACATTAAAATCTTAGCGTCATTTTTTTTTCGGTGTTAACATGGGACATTAAGGAACTGGGAGACGGTGGTGGTAAAGCACGCTGGTGCTACATCATGAAAAAATCACATATATTTGTGAGTAGTAAGCAGAACAGCCTGCAAGAAATCGGGAAGTACTTACTTAAGGAAACCATGGTTCTCTGTACCAGTCAGATATTATGGCAACAGAAAAGTATCTAACCAGATTTCTTTGCCCCTGATGAAGAGGGGCGTGTAACTGATTGCCCTCGAAATCAAATATTGATTAAAGTCTTCACAAACACAAGGTTGTTGCTTTGCCTAATTCTTTGTTTAAATTTGGCGTGTTTCCCTTTTCTTTTGAGGTAAGCAACTATCAAGCAATCACCAAGGATACCTATCCAGATGGATTTTCACGAAAAATCTCTGCTAATGTTGATGAAGGATTGTGACTTAAATAGGATTATTTTCAGCCCAGAATTCGTTGCGAATGTTGAGAATACATTTCCATGTAAATGAGGTCTCATCACTAAATAACAGTAGGGCATGAAACTGCGGACTTCTAGTTGTCATCTGAAGTATCCACCTCACAAAGCCCAGCCGCCAGAGCTAGTCATCTGCGTTTAAAGACTACATATTCTTCACATGAAGAGGAAATTTCTAATAATACAATAGTTGTTTACCCGACCGTTCCCGATTGCTTAACTGTACATTAGATGCATATGTACCAATTCTTCATACTTATAATCTGCCATGGCCTTTAAAAGAGATGTTCGGACAATTTTATCACGGTAATAACCTGAAGCATTGAAATAGGCTTGGCTTTAAAGAACAGTATTTGCTGCTGCTGACTTTCTATTGAACCTCGTTACACCAATCAGCTGCAACCGTTAATACTACTTCTTTTCATAAAATTCTGCTTACAGCAAGTGCTTGACAGTGATTGTCTAGACTACTTCTCCGCCAGAAAAGAAGTGATGTCAGAAGTAACTTTAAATGGAATGCCACCCTAAGTTCCATTTTAAATATTACTTGTCTTGATGGGTATTATCATTCTCTTAATTTGTTAAAATAATTTACGATTACCTTGCGTATATGTATGTGTATATTTTTAAATATATTTATATATATAAATGATCAACTATTATGTTATTAAAGCGTGATTGAAAAGCATGATAGTTGACCAAAGTTTCATTAAACGTATCATGAATATTTATTTGTGCTTTGCATCTAGATGTAGACTTAACATTAAACATAAGTATGGGTCAGGAAGGACTGTTCAAATATTCATTGTTGTAACCTAATAAAACTGAAAATCATACATGCATTATACTTTTTTAAAAATGTGTTGCTTTCATCTAACACAGTTCTTACATAAAAATCAGCGTCTTTCGAGCATTTTATTCAAAAATTTATCTATTGTACAAGAACAACCAAGGAAGAATTTTAAGCGATTATAAGATTTTAAGCACTATAAAAATTAGTTTTTAAACAAAATAAGTAAAGCTTGTGAAAAATTTCTTACCCGCTTTGACCCTTGAGAAGATGAGTTCCAAATGGTACTGTGCGTTCTACGTGCATGAAGATCCGTTCATATATGTTATATTCAAATGTTAATGTACTCCATTCGTATGTTTATATATTATAGTTATATGTTTGTAGTTTGTTAAATAAACACATCGGCCTGAGGCTAAATAATTTAAGTATTTTGTTTGCTTCTAGCTAAATATGAAAAAATACATATATATGGCCCTTTTGTGCCTTTATCAAATGTTCATAAAACTCTGAAATAATGTTACTAATGACGTTAAATTAATACACTTAGCTCTATTTTAATATTCTTCATTCCATCAATTTTTTAATAATTAAGTACAGTCTCATCTTCTTTAGAAGCAAACGCTAAAAAGACACCCTAGCTGGATCTAAGCTAGTTATCGCTATGTCCAATAAGAAAACAGAGAGCGTAAGAAGGGTTTAAAATACCCTTTTATTAAGAACTTAATAATTTAACAGGCGGCACTTCTAGTGGTTACAAAAACCAGTCAGCATTTATGATATAACTCCAAAATAATGACTTCAAATTAGAATTAGGTTAAATTTTAATTTAGCCAAAGGTAGCACAGAAATTAATAACACCTAAGTTGGCTGAAACCTATACCGGAGTGATAAACAATATCGGCCAGAATAAAACAACACCGTATTCAGATTGCTTGCTATCTTAGAGCTACAACTAGCAACGTAGCCCTTAGCAGGCGGAACACGCTCTGATTAAACAATCCAAAACTTCCCTTGGAATACTATCTCTTTCTACCTCATGTGAATGCGTGGGAACTAAAATTAGCATTCTTGCAGGAAACGGAAAGGGAGAATATCAGTAAAGGTACTGAACATAAAATAACTAGGTAGACAAAATTAAATAAATCCTTACCATTATTAGAAAGAACCTATCGCCCTAGGACACTTTATGGACTATATAAAATCCACATAACTAGGGTACTATTATAAAAACTCAATCATTTGATTTGAAGTATTATATTATGAATAAGTCTGATAAGCGTATATTTTGATATTACTTTAAATACTGTTTTCACTGAAAAGAAAATAATTTCGATGAAAAATCAAAGAATGGCATACATTAAAATTATTATTGTTATATTATATGCTGCTGATTTTGCATTGCATTAGTGCTATGGCAAATATAGTTAATTATTACTATTTAATTGCAAATGAGCTGGGCTCTAAATATGAAATTATGAAATCTGTTTAAAGCTAGTAAATCAAATTATTACAAACATATATTCTTTTATGATATTTACTCGTATCAAAGCTTTATTACGATGTAAATTTGCTTTGCTAAAATAAATAGATAAAATTATTTGAGCTATAAAAAAATGCAGATGTAAGTTTGGTATTACGAAAAACAAAATTTAAACTTGGCAAAATTCTAGGCTTTTCAAGAAGCGGGTTATTGTGAGCCTATAATCACGTGGAACCGTTGTTCAGGAATATGTCAGAGTTCTATATCTCCATGTGTTCCTTCTGACGAAAATATAAATACAAGCTTTGAGAAAATCTGAGTCAATTTTGTCAGTCAGTTGCGTAAGTAAATTTTCATGAATTAAAGAGTTCAGTGATTTTCAAATTTTGCTCGGAGAGTAAAGTGATTTTCAAGGTTTGTTCGCAGAGCGAATTCTTTTACATTCTTTTCAAATCTGATGCATCGCATTTGAGACAGCAGAACCGATTCTATGATGTTCTTTCCTATTTTAAGTAAGATAAGATAAATAATTATCTGTTTGTTTGATCATTTCTGTTATCTGTTTGTTCAATAATTTCTTCTTTGCAACATTTGTTACCGCTCAGTGTTGCAATAAAATTTCAAGCTTTTCTCCTCATTAAATCTTTATACGCAAGATCATGCACAAGAAATATTGAAAAGCAACTTATGTTAACTTTGAAGTGCAACAAAAATGTTTCAAAATACATTATGCAGTATGTATTACGCTATCATATTTCAGTATTGTTTTTCGAAGAAGGTACATTTTAAAGCACTTTAAAGAGAAAACTTTTATAATGCAAGAATTTGCTTTTGGGGAGCCTTCTGTAATTTTAGATATCATTATGAAACGTAAATATTTCCTCTTTATTTAAATTTTATCCATAGCAGAATCAACTTTTTAAAACGCTTTAGATTGCATTTTCGGCAAACTATTTATGATTCCTTAATGTCATTTATTCCTTTACAGAAGAATTATCCAATCTGGATTAGAAGCTGTTCCAAGCCTTGAACATGTTGAGACCAAAAGTATCATTTATATGGTGTAAGTATTTAACGTTTTAAAATTATGTGTATAGTTTTGTTTCCAGAAAACGTTACTTCTAAATGCGGATTATTTTTAATTAATCCCTATAAATTCCTTCAATACTTAATTATCTTAGGTCGTAAAAACTTGCATAAATGCTGAAATAATATGAAAATATTTTTCTTTATTTGCGTTTTTCCTAAATTTTCATTTTTGGTAGATTATAGTGCTCTTTTTCTCAACTGTAAATACTTTTTCAGCATCGAAATTAACGTAAGTATCAAAGCAAATGGAACTTAAAACCGAGTTTGCACTTAGTATTTCAAACGTCATATATATCTCAAGTCTTCATGCATCTCAAAATGCTGAATTAGAATATAATCAACAAAGCATATGCAATCTTTTCCACTGCATTAAAGTGTTATTTGATTCATAATATAATCCATAATCCATATGTTTATATGGTTTGTACAATTCGTCTGTTTATATTGTAATTATGTTAAAATACAATTTTTGTAAATTTTGTGCTTTTATGCATTTGTGCAATAATGCAAGAAATATTGCATTTAAATAAGGACAAAATGATAAATTTTATTTATATACTGATAAACAACAGAAGTTATTTGGAGCAAAATGAGAGGTTTTTGTCACTTAATTAATATGTGATAATTATAATAGATATTAACGTTAGAAACATTTATAGCTCAGGCTTTTATTTTTTCAAATCAGATTATTTAACATTATTCTACCCTTTATCAATCATGCGGCCCGATAAAATATCAGTCATAAGTGTTGCCATTCCACAAAACATTATCATAATATTCATAATCTGTGTCCGTAAGACACAGATTATGAATTAATTGATTCAGGATATTGCCAGTTCCAAAAGATGCTGCCATTCGAAGCGGCATAAAATAATTAGTTACCCTTCCAGTGAAAGCTATTACATTGTTTAATAAACTTAAAAATTTCAAAGAACTGCTTATTTGTTGCATTTTTAATATTTCAGTGGGGTTTTACTTATTTAATTCCAATGTTCTATCTTAGAACCCCCACGAACACTAACAAGCGAATAATCGCTTAAGTGTGTGAATAAACACGTAAGACGTAAAAAGGATGAATTACCCTTTATTTCTCAGAATAAATGCAATCAACTCCTAACTTGGAGTATGCACAAAGCATCCACTTGGGCTTGAACTTAAATAATTATGAATTCAAACTAAACTAAGCTTAATTAAAGCTATCTGAAAGGTAATACCGAAGCTATCGGGAATTCTAAGTAGTGACCCCTAAATATTAATTAAATCGGTGAAGCCAAGCAAGGGCCTAAAGTATGGCCGAGCGTGGTAACTGAGAGAGAACACATTCGAAAGGCAAAGGCGCGCTAGTCAGGAAAATCAGGCTCTCTCTCTCGAAGTCGGCGAAACATCGACTTAAATAGTACTCTTACACATTTGCATTAAGTGCGTTTCTGAAATTACACTCTGGTAGGAAATTGTAAGCTGAAATTAGAATAAATAGGAAAGAAGCATAACTTAATTGTTAATAAACTTAGGATAAACCTTACATTTCATTTTTAAATGATATATTTAATCGACCTATTTGTATGTTATAATGCATTTAATTGATATTTCAAAGCATTACTCAATGTTTATTTTTATAAATGTATATACTAGCTGTGTATTTAATAAAATGTATTTCTTACGCTATGCATCACACACTTTGGTACAAAATAATTTTCACCTGGCAAAAAGTTTTGCGTGCTTTTAACCACGTCCAGTTTTACGATTTTATTAACTTTTAATTGTTCAGGAATAATATACAAAATACATGAGACATCTGAGAAATCTGAATTTGAATATAACCTGTAAATAATTTTTGAGAGATTTTAAACGTAAATTTTACTCATAACAAATCAGAAGTCTCTTATGGCATTACAAATTAAGATTTCTAATATTATTGCTTCGGAATCTGCTTTATTTTTTACGTTAGGCACCTATATGTGAAAGGTTTGAAATTCCATTGAATGCCACATAAATAATTTAAATATTCGAATAATTTTCGCCTTGAAAATTTAATTATTCAAGATTTTCCAGAGTATCGCCGATATAGATGCATTACCTCAGACAATGGACCCGTTGTCGAAACCAAAAATATTCCTTCTTCACTAGATTAGTAAAACTCAACACGGTTCGATCAGTACCCTGTTCTTTAGATTTGATGCCAGATAATTTCATACATATATGCTTGTGCAATGTTAGGAAGGCTAAAGTGACGTCATTACAGCCTCCGGGAATGTCTGGGTTTCATTTCATCTGGAAGTTGATTTAATTTTCGTCGGTATTGTTCGTCTTACATATGAAAGATCCCTCTAAAGTACATCTATTCGGGTAAGGAATGCTATTTATAAGCTATAAAACAACTGCATTAAGATCTCTATAAAATGAGCCTAAAGGAGGAATTTTCAGTATGTCTAAGAAAACTTGCTTTGAAACAGGAAAAGTAGGTTAAGTAAAATATGGAGAAGGCAATTTTTTAATTTTGTTCAACCGTTTAAAAAAACATAGAATTTATTATTTGTCTTAAAATTTATGCAAAATCATCATTATTTCTTCTTAAAATATATATGGTATTGTCTCCCTCCTTTCCGCTCCACATGCCTTTGTCGCGTGACTGGAACCGCGCTCAATACATGGAATTTCGGAGTTCGAATCCCGATGAGGTCATTTCACATTTCCACGTTCTTAAGTCAGTATAACCTAATGATTATGTAAGTTCATAAAGAAATGTTATAAGATTTGATAAATAATGTGCCTTCATAAGGAATTATTTTTTTTTCTAAATTTCGAATGCATCTAGTAAATTTAGAAAATATAAATTACAAAGTATGAGCTAGGAGAAATGGTTCATCCTACCTGAGTATAACTTTTTAACAGATTTAGTTCATAATCTATAGATATATAATCTGTAGAGGGAAATAATGTTATATATTTCTGCAGCTAACAATATTACAATTGTTCTTTGAAGAATTTTGTAAACATTTCGCTTTGTAATATTATCTATTGTCCATGATTACAATTCCAACATATGTTTTGTGTGGAGGAGATTGTTTTGTATTAAGATATCTAAATTTATCTTGTGTGACATCTTTTACTAATTACCTTAATAATGCAAATGCTTGGAAGTGCTATTATTAGCTAAACGTGTTATAAATTATATTATATCACTTAATTTGCATCAATTAAATATATTATCAAAAATAAATAATTAATTAGTTAATAAAACAAAGATTCAAATTTGTAAAAGGTGTATATATATTTTTTAATCTTTCTATCTGCTGATCTTTGCCATTCTGGTTAACCTGCAATATCATACGCTACGATAATAATTTTATTGTTCTGTAAACAGATTTTTGGTAATATAAATTATATTTTCCGCTCCACGCCAAAACCGACAGTCATATTTCTCGCCTCCCTTTTTTGTCGGTTATAGTAATTAGAATTTTGTCTCTATATTTTTAATTATTTCATTTACATTGAAAGACATATTTTCTGAAGCAAATACATGAGAATTATTGAGCAATGCGGTAAAGGACCGACACCACATAGAACTGACGTTCTCTCTGCCAGTGCAGATTCAATGAGGCAGCTCAAAAAATTGGTTTCGATTCTGAGCCAATTCTCCTATTGGTCTTATGCCTGTGAAAGTAATGCACAAGAAAATCGTAATTTATCAAATTCTTCCTCTCTTTTGATTCTAGATTGTCGCTAATTGCATCATTGGTATATTGCACAATGTCCGCTGCAAGTCGATGTCGTTTCTACGCCAGTCGATACTTACGCGGTATCCATAGCTTGCAAAGTCAGACCTACGGCGTATCAATATTATTGATTTTCGGTCATATGTCATATGTCTGTGAAACCTCTGTGAAGATAACAAATCTGCATTAATTATCTTACCCATTATCACATCATTTTCGAAATTTATTTAGTAACATAGCGGTTGTAGACTAGTAATTAGTACAAGCTTTATGCCGGTGAACGTTCTCTGCCGGTGAACGTTCTATGCCATATTTGTCTTATACAGTTTCAGTTCTACGCAGCAGTGATCCTGTAAATCTAAGCTATTTATTACGAAGATGTTGTTATTCGATTTTTCTTAAAATAAAATTGTTACGGAAATATATATAGGCTTAGCTTGGTGCCGATGACATACCTTCATGCATTTTACTTCGCTTGTTTTAATGAATTAATGGTACAACAACTTTATTACCTAAGTTAATTGGAAGTTTTATGACTTATTTACGTTTTTCATTAATGCAATAAGAGTACAGAGTGATATAAATAGTGAAATAGTGACGATGCCCTCGAACCGCTTCTAATTGGTTACCTATTGGATTAGATAACATCTCACATATTCTTTCTAAATTATGATGTCACATCTCAGCTGCAAAGTAGCCTATTCATTTCGACAGGCACATGTATTAACTTCGCATTTACCTATTTTACCTCGTTTTGGACATGTAAGATGCGAAAGTATAGCAAACGGGTGTTACTTTTTGTTGCAAGTTTAATAAAAATGCTAAAGAAATTCACAAAGCATTCCAACAAACAATCGATAAAAATGCTTTTGAAGAAAGAGTAATTTTCGAAATTGTTTTTATCCTCCGTGATGACCGAACATCAGATAAAAAGGAGTATCGTCCTAAGCAACATCAGTAAGCGTTGTAGAAGCGCACTAAATTATTATGAAGGAGCATACGGAAACGATTTGTGATGCTTAAAAGATTTCTGAATTGTTTTATAACATAGGCCAGAGAATTTTGCAGCCACTATTTGAACATAAGATTACTTTCATTTATGTCTAATGATGTCTGAATGAACAAGCAGAAGTATCGCAAAGAAATCTGTAACAATTTATAAGAAGATGAAACAGAGAAGAATGTTGTTTCTCTTATAGGCATCATTGATGATAAAACTTCGACTTAAAAGTATGAACCATAAATGAAATAAAAATCATTTCAAGGAAAATCTCCAAGTTCACTCTACTAAAAAAAGCCTTTCAAGTGAGACGATCCATTTAATCGGTGACCATACTTCTTTAAAGCTAAGTTGCAATTATCAATTCCTTTCTATCCGATGTCTTAAAACTACCAATACGTTCTTGAATTAGATCCAAATTTCTTTAAAAAAATACTTAAAATTTACAAGTCTTTCGCATCTGAATTTTTTTTGTTGAGCTGTAGGAACTCGAAAATTCTGCTGCATACCATATAATTTGGTATGAAATCAAAATATTTCTGCCTAGAAATTTGATACTTGAAATTTTGGTTCGCAATCCACATAGTTATTGCCTGTGTTTTGAAGTAAAATAATAATGCCTATGAATTTTGAATCATTTAACTTTGAATCTTCTTAAATATAATGATTTCTATAAACTGAACTGTAGCTTTTATAGATGCATCTCTTTGATTTTTGTGCATTTTTGCACAGTTTCACCAGTAGCAGTATATGAAGTTCAAAGCGCTTTCGAAATATTTTGCAATTACTTAAATTGTAAATGCTAAAATCTATTATTAATTTTCCTGTTGGATGAAGAAGTGTGGAAAAAATACCCGTATGAGTGGTACACGAACGAATGGATCTTCCTTCAAGGCGATATGATTGTTGTTACAGCTGTAGCAGTTTTTCGAGTCTAAAAATATGCCAATTATCTTTCATCCTCCTCACATATCAAAATTAACTCCCTGTGATTTTCTGTTCTTTTCTTAAACGAGAATTAAGTTGAAAGAACCAAGATTTTGAATTTGTGAGTATGATTTCGCAAAAGTGCGCTGAGACCCTCTGCTGTCAAGTTAACTAGGAATATTTGGTTTGAACAGCTTTCCTCTCGCTTATAATCTCTAAATAGTTATCATGCATATATTTAATTATAAAAAAAGTCTCGGCCAATAATTTTAGAGCTTATGATAAATAGAAGCGCTGTTATTCCAAATCCAGTTTCAACTCAAAAGTTTTCCTTCCATACAATTTTCAGTCCTGGAATTTTATTTTTTAATATTTTTTCTACTGTTCTGCTTATCAGCAAGATGTTTCTGTTTTATTGTAGTGTAAAACCGCTTTTAAAAACGTTATGACTGGCAGTTAATTTTGCATGTGACTTTAATTTTTTATACAGATTTTTCTCATTTATAATGTTAAAATTTGCTTCAAGTTTGTCATTAAAAGATGCACGTACCATCTGTAAATATGAAACATATAGAATTAGGATAGTACTTCGTAATGCATAACTCTTATATAAAGAGATCATGGTTAGAAGCAGCAAAAACGTATTCCTATACAAATTTAATTTAAAGCGAATAAAAATGGGGTAATGATCTTTGCATAATAAAAATGTTTTTAAAAATGTAATGTTTAATTAGGCTTAACTGTATTTACAGAATTAACAAGGTATTTTTGGTTAAATTCATAAGTCATTTATATACTGTTGTTTTCGTTTCAGCGACTTAGATAGTAACAAGATTAACAACTTACCGACTGGTTCAGTAAAAATGAAAACTGAAATGCTGTAAGTAGTATTTTTCAGTTAAATTTTTTTCGTGTCTTTTAAAATTAATAAAATATTTTTCCGAAGTTGTTTAAACTGATTTTCTTACTGCAAATAAAAATTACCTTTTATTTAGATCTGTATAATCTGTAACAAGTAACGTTTTTATTCTTAGTTTGATATATATATATGCGTACTTATTTGTTTCCTTATGTTTATATTGCAGTAAAATATAAGACTTGAATCAGATGGGTAAATTTATACTTATTTTTCTCGGTGTATATTTATTTCACTTACGACATTTCTTATTAACAGGAACTTCAAGAACTCAGTTTCTCATTATCACAGTTATAATGAGCACGTATTTTACGAAATCTTGCCTATAATGAGCAAAATGCGAAGTGATTTCAGTTTGAGTCTTTCCTTTAAAATGTTTAAATCATTTCAGCTATATCAAGTAGTAATAAATTAGATTTTCTTAGTATCCTGCTGCTTGTTATAATTATTCGTTAGTCTGAATGTATCTCGAAATATGATATGTCTCAAAATGGAACAGTAATACATTCCCTCCGAATTTTGTATATATGCAAAGAATTTTAGTGAAACTATACGTGGACGTATAGTATTTTTTGTATAGTGTAACACAGACGACGTGAAAAAATCGAAGCTTTCCCGAAAAGATAAGATTATAGGGTAAGTCTATTTAACATTGAGATAAATGGCTATCTCATTAAATTGGCAATATTTTGGTATCTAATTTTTGTGGCGAAGAGTTGGCGATGGTTTTGGCGGCGAATGTTTGTCGCCAAATTTGGAGAGACTTGGCCATCATTTGGCAATATTTTGGTCCGATTCCTGCATAGCAATAATTGGCACTGTAATTGAATAACTCTAATTGATCCGTATATGTAACTGTAACCGTATCCGGCCCTTATATGTTAACTAACGTTGCGAAGCTGTTTTCATTATCTTATTATATGCCTTCGAGTAATTTCGAGAAAGGGAAGGTACTAGAGATCTCTCAGCGACTTTCTTAGTAGTTTGATGTGGCAACTACTGATTGTATTCTGTCATACTGAGAAGAAATGCACGAGTTACTTTCGTGGATAGTTCCAGAACTATGAAGTGTTTCTTTTCGAAAAATAAATTTTATCAAGCTGTTATTGGTCTTATGCGTATTCAATCCATTACGAACCCATATGCAAGTAGCAATTCATTAATGCTTTATAAATAATGTCATTATTTTTATCCAACACCTGTTTACATCACAGCCTTTATATTGCCTTCCAACCAGAAAACAGCAGCAATGTATTTTTGGCATTGTAAAATGTATACACAAAGTTTTATGTTTATGTCATTACCTTACTATTTTGCTTTCATATTAAATACGAGTTTATAAGGTATTTCTCCTGTCTTCTTAGCATGCCTTTGTGGTACAAAGCCTAGCACACTCGGCGCGTATTCTAGAGGTTCGAGTCCCGGCGAGGGCATTTCCCGTTTTTCATGTCTCCTGTTTCAAAATAACCTAACGATTCTACAAGTTGAGAAAACAAATTTACTTTTTTACAGTGGAATAACTGTAATTAATAAGAAAATTCAGTACGCAGTCAATTGTTTACATACTAGTAAACGTCCAATTCACTTATGAATCGAATAATACTTTAAATTTTAAATTACCATCCAGTGTGCCTGTATTCTATATAATATTCAACCCTTATTTTCAGTCCCCAATAACCTGTCACAAAGAAATTTTTTGATGATATTGACGTTAACTTTCGTTGACCGGGCGGAAAGAAATAACTTATTTGACTGCTCAATGACTTAAACTGCTTTTAATTACTCTTCATTTTCGAAAACGTTCCTTGTAATTGTAAATAATTATCAGCTGAATACATCTGCAGTGGTTTAAAATCAATATCAGTTATTTTCATTTTCTTATGCACATATGCATATTTTAAACATAATCTTTTTTTATGTTTGTCATATTTTTTATATCCTAGCTGGTGTCGAGGTTACAATATTTTTTAATACTTCAGAATAACAACAACAAAACGAAAGAACCAAAAGAGTTAAAATAAAATGTATTTTTCAAGTTCATTTTCGAGTATATTTTTATTGAATGTGAAAATACATTACTATTTTTTAAATACCGCTGACTGCAACTACACGTCCACACCACACACACACATTTCTTCTTCGCTCTCCTTTTTCTTTCGCCTTTTTTTTTTCCTCTTAGTCTTTTCGAATCTTATTAACTAAAATGTCATTGCTAATTATGTGATATCAGCTATTGTGATGTCATTGCTAACACTGGGAATAATAACTAAAGCAACAATAAATAAAAACAAAAGTAAAGTATAACAAAAGTAGGCAACTTAGCATTTAACCGACATTAGCCGACGGCACGTTTAACCGTCAGCACATTTACCCGACTTCACGTTTAGCTGACAACGCGCAGATGACAGACAAAAAGTATGCGACAATGTTTTAGAAACATTTTTTCATATTGATCTGATGAAAGACTCTTTTCAGGGATAGACAAGGAGAAGGTTTGTAGACAATTACATTTTTATCTTTATTTTATGCTAAAGAGATTATAAATTTTAAAACTGGAAAGAAAAGCAATCTTATTTTTTCAAAAATTTTGAAATCAATTTCGAAAACAATCAGACATAAGAGCGAAACAGATTTATGTGGAAAGAAATAGGTGTGGCCAAGAGAAAAACCTAAGAAATTAGAATTTGCAACGCAGTGAAAAATCGATATCATTAAATAAAGTAGAAACCATTTCTTAATGTTAGGGCTCAAAGAAATCCAGTTTACTAACTAAAGAAGATTTTGTACATCGAAAACCAAATTATGTTTAAGTGTCCAGTTTCGCTTAACTATCAAATATTTATTTATTTCAGATTCCAAACATGCGATTCATATCCCCTGACTGGAAACTGCATTTCCAGTTTGGGAAATATGGTATCCGCCGATAACATCGCCGCAAAAACATCGTGGACGAAAACGTCGCGGAGAAAACAACGCAAGGCGAAAACGTCGTGGTACAAAACATCGTGGGAGAAAATAAAGCAAAAAGAAAACATCGCAGTTCTAAAGCGTCGTGGTCGAAAATAAAGCGGTTTAAAAACTTCGTAGTTTAAAAACATTGCCGTCAAAAATATCGTGGTAAAAAATAATGTACCTACAAATCATCGCATAATGATAACGTCGCAGACGTGCGTTTTTCAGGCTTTAATAATTACAAAATTTAATGATTTTTTAATAATTGTAAACCTCGCATAATGATTTGTGAACGCTATATAATTTTCACTTTCATATTTTTATTAACTAATAAATATTTGCTGAAAATATAAAATGGAAACTTAAACACAGAAAATTAACGCAACTTATTGCACTTAATTTTAAACTGACATAGTTAACTAACAAAGGTAATTAATAAATTATTTTTATAAAGTTTTATTGGTAGTTTTTCATGAAAAGTATAATCTAAAAAAGAAAGATAAGTAACTGCATGAACTTATCTATAAAAAAATTGCTAATTCTTCACTTTTGTTAATCTGATACCGTTATAGTCAAAATTATTTCTTGTTTTGTTCAAATTTCTTGTTTTTTAAAAATTTATTAGTTAATAAAAATATGAAAGTGAAAATTATCCTTCTTTCCACCTTGCTCTCATAAATCATTATGCGAATATCTATTAACAATTATTAAAGCCTGAAAAACGCATGCCTGCGACGTTATCGTCATGCGATGATTTGTAAGCTGTTTATTTTTTACCACGATATTTTCGACGACGATGTTTTTAAACTGCGAAGTTTTTGAACCGCATTATTTTCGACCGCGATATAATGTACCACGGTGTTTTAGAACTGCGATGTTTTCTCTTTGCTTTATTTTTTTCCACAATGTTTTGTACCACGGCATTTTCACCTTGCGTTGTTTTCTCCGCGACGTTTTCGTCCGCGATGTTTTTACTGCGATGTTTTCGGCTGGAACCGGAAATATACATTAAAAGGCATCGACAAGTTAGGCTGAAATTCAACAAGTGCTAAAATTAAAAATGATATCAAGAACTGAACAACGAATTTTACTGAAAAGTGAAAAAAGAACATCAAAGTTGAACTTTATGAGAATCTGGACAATTTCGCAATTGATGGTGAGATTAAACAGTATTATGGCAGTGTTATTACGATTATTTCATCTCAAAATATGCTTTATGATAATAAGAGATACTTTTTAGTTGCCTATTATGTACCGTTATGCATGATATATTTTTTTGTCTTTTCAGCTATTTTTGATGCTTTTTTCTATATAAATATTTACTAAAATGTCTTTCAAAATTTTTTAATCGTATGCTAAAGATTCATAATTATACATACAAGATAAAAATTAAAAGTAATGTAATATTTATCCAAAGTGAGCATTTTGGAATAAATAAATAAAAATATGTGTAAATGCTTGTTTTTTTTTTTTTTTTTTTTTTGTTTTTTTTTTTGTAATCACGTTTGATATTAAGCCAAATACTTTAACCAAGTTTGTTTAAGAATAAAATAAATTCATTAAATTTACGCAACCTATATTTTTTCCAAAATATATATTAGGTTTGTTAAAAGACTGGTAGCTCCAAAATGGAGCTATTTATTTTTTAACAAAGTTCTCTGTGTTAGCAGCAAAACTTAACGGATGTAACATCGGATGAAGTAAAAACAGAACTCTTTTTTACTTGCTTGTACGAAGTAAAGGAAGTATTGTAATCAGGAAAACTTTCGGGTATCATATTTTAAAGAAAATATCCATTTCAGCCAATCTCGAAACCATTTGAACGATGTCTTTGAGTGACATCTGTAGCTACAGAAAAAGGCTATTTTTGCCAAAAAGGATTATAAAATGGATTTAAAATGGATTCAGAAGAGATTTTTTCTTGACGTCTGTACGTACGTATGTACTGTATCTCGCATAAACAAGAACGAGCATCCTCAGAAAATCGGCTGCACCAATAATGGATAAATATATATATATGTGTGTATATATTTCTACTCTGTTACGTGACTCGGTGAGCTTAGGTCCTTTTTCTTGCATGTTGGTAAATTGTGTATGCTTTGCTTTAAAAGGGATTGAATTATATAGTTTTTATGTTCCGGTTAAGGTTTTTATGCCTGTAGTTAATCTGCATACAATAGTTGTAGAATTATCAGCAATTTAAAAGTGGCGAGTTAAGCCTAACAAACCTCCATTTGTTTACATTTGAAACTCGGTTAGAATAGTGAAATAAGTCAGTTTCAGCACTTTCAAATTTTGTCATTTTGAAGTTCACCTATAATTTTTGTCATTCATGTCATTTTGCCGAGTGGGATCAGAAATAAACTTTCCGTTTTGTGCACCGAAAAATATGCCATCTTTCCCTCTGGCCGAATTCCTTGTTTTTGCATATAAACTCTAATTTCAATTGTAAAAACTGTTTTTTAACGGTTTTAACTCTATTTCAAGTTTTACCTTTTTCTGTATTTTACAGTTTTCATGAAGATATTTTAATTTTTATACATATTTGCTTTGCCGCGAAGTGAGAACTGAATTAACTGAATGAGAACTATGTCTCTAATGAAATTCGAGGAAATAAGTTTAAATGAAATTCAGCAAAAATATATATAATTTTAGAGGCTATACAAAGAAGTCATGTGGTGTCTATATCAGATTCTTTTTGTAAAATACTCATAAACATAATTTGAAATTTCTCAATATTAAGGATCCTATTTCACAGTATTTCCTACATATGGTACCCCACATTTTTCATTTGTGACGCACACTTCATATTTCATTAAATTCATCATGAGTAGAGCTGATCTCATATTTCAGTAAAAAATTCAAAACTTATCACTGAAAACTCTATTTACAGAACGTGTTAGAAACATTACATCTTATTGGCTTATGCGCATGTTTCAATCTCACTAACATGGTCGCCATTTACTAGACGGCTTTCATTTTCTGGTAGTGGAAACTGCCAATTCGATTTATGTTCTTTTCGTATATTGATCGTATTCTTGGCCTAGAACCGAAATTGTTTATCGTAAATCTATTTCTGTTTGTTTCCTTTTTCATGCAAAATCAGGTCACGTTCCTTTCTAAATAATATCTCGTTTCTACTTTTACATATGTCCTCCTCCCAAAATTTGATTTTGAGAATACTTTTCTGAGAAACTAACTTTTTGAAATCAGTTTACACTGAGAGAGGATTTTCTGCCAAGGAGAGTGGTGAAGATTTTCAGAAATGTTCCTCTTACTATCCTTATAATGACTTCCAGCTATCAAAAATTAGCCAAACAAGCTTGTCGTTATTTCATCTCATCTCCTCATAAACTTCCTTAAGTTGCAAAATTGCTTGCATTTTCCATAAATATCAGTTTACAGATAATGTTTGCAACCATCATTAAATTTTTTTTCAGTTCTTAAAGATTCCATTTCTGATTTTAAATTTTGTGGAATTTTAACTTAACGAGGTTTGTTATGTTATTGTCGTTTGACATAAATCGATCAAACTGAAAAATCGTTGAAATTCCTCATCAAGGAACATGAATCGTATCTACGAAAAGGGGAGATAAACAAAATTCTGTTAGCTAATCACAACTGGACACTTAATCATAATTTTGATTTCTGATTTACTAAAAGTATCCGTAAAGATTCTTCAGTTAGTAAATTAGATTTGATGTTATTCTTTTAACGTTTCATTACTATTTTCCTAGACATGTCATATATACTTTCACTTTGCTCCACTCATTACTTTCCATATAAAATTGTTTCGCTCCTATGTTAATTGCTGTCGAAACTGATTTCAAAACCTTAACGAAAATAAGGTTGATTTTCTGTCCAGGTTTAAAATCCGTAGATTCTTCAGCATTAAATAAAGAGAAAAATGTGGTATATGTTCATAATCCTTCTCGTTGTGCTCTCAGGTAATAGCCTTTTTTCAGATAAATATGGGCAAATTTTATTAAAACATTGTCGCATGCTTTTTTTTCTACATGCATGCGTTGTCAGCTAAACGTACTCTGGGTCAAACGAGCTGTCGGCTGCATATCTGGCAGGATAAATGTCCTGTCGGTTAATGTTCCTGTCTGCTAGATGTCCTGTCAGCTAAATATCCCTATCGGGCAAGTGTCCTGTCGGCTAAATAATCTTTTCGGTTAAGTCTGCTGTAGATTATATGTCTTTGTTGGCTAAATATCCTGTGTCGGATAACTGTCCGTGTCGGCTAAAGGTACTATCGGATAAGTGTCCGTAACCGGTTAAAAATGGTCCAAAATATGTAGTCCCAAGTAAAGCAAATTTTATTTAAACACGAGTTAAGTAAATAAATTTACGTTTTACCCATGGAATTATTTTATTAATGATAAAATGCAATACCAATTCAGTTCTTCATAGAGTTTTTACATACAAACTATTGCAGCGGTTAAATACCTTGCAAACAATTTAACTTCATATTATTATAGTTGCTAAAATTAAAGATACACATAAAAGGCAGTTCCTTTAAGTTGTTATTAGTGTTATGCTTTAAAATATTCCTTTACTCATTTTTTTTCAGGTTGATTTGCATTATTTTTCTGCAAGTATTTTATTTTTAAATTTAGGTGTTTTTTTTTTAATACAATAAACGTGTACTTAGAAAATGTTTTCGGGATAATCTTTTAATGCAAACATAAATATCTCTTGCAGAATAATTTTTCTTTACGTTATGAAATTGCGGCATAGAAACCTTTTCTTCATCTAAGAGGGAAAATAATTATATCAGTGGCTTTCAGCTATAAAATATTTTGACATTTTTAGGAGTTCTGAAACATTAGGACATATTTGACACAAAATACCATAGATCAATTAAGTTGTAGAGATATTAAATTATTTTGAAAGTAGGAGATGTGAAAAATGAGCAGTACCCTCGCCGGGACTCGAACCTCGGACCTCTCTAATACGCGCCGAGTGTGCTGACGTTTACACCACGAAATCATGCTAAGAAGGCGGGAGAAATACCTTATATACTACCCCTTTTAAAGGGCGAATGGTAATTACGGGACCCAGACTTTAGGTTATTTTTAAAAAGAGGACATGAAAACTTATCAATGCCCTAGTGGGACTCGAACTGCGGACCTCTCTAATACGCGCCAAGTGTACTGACCGTTACACCACGAAGGCATACTAAGAAGGCGGGAGAAATAAAGTCAAGATATTCAATTTTAATAAATTTACGGTCATAAAATTATAACGCATCAGTTTTAATTTATATCAATAATCCATTAATATGCGTAATTTTAATCAGTAACATGTAAATCTATATAAAGATAAAATTAAATATGTTACATCAGTGATACTTTCGCATTTCATGCACATTCATTTCAAATACTGTTAATTATTCGTAAGTAAAAAAAAGTAAGCTGACACTTAAGAACATTTCCGCAGTGAAAATTATTTTTAAAAAAATAATTGTTGGTTTGCCTCATTATTTTGCAACTTATTGAGCTATAGGGTATTTCCCCACTCCAAGTTATAAAGTATTTCTTCGCATGCCTTCGTAGTGTAGTGGTCAGCACGCTTGACGCGTATTTGAGAGGATGGTGGTTCGAGTCCCGGCGAAGGCACTGCTCATTTCTTCGATTTCCTTGTATCTAAAAATTCTAAGATGACTCTACATTGGCGCCCGAACTAAAAAGGGGGTGGATGATGGTTCTCCACCACCAGGAATTTTGTCTCCTAATCCTCGATCGCCCTTTAAAAGGGGGCGTATATAAGTTATTTCTGGAGTATTCTTTGTAATGTAGTGGTCAGCACGCTCGCCGCCTATTCGAGAGGTCCGTGGTTCGAGTCCCGGCGAGGGCACTGCTCATTTTTCCCATTTCCTGCTTCAAAATAAACCTAATATCTCTACAAAGTTAGTAAACAGTTTTCAGTAGTAAATTTAGGATCTTCTTTCTTTTATTTCACTAACCAATATATGTTTTGATGTACAGAAAAAAAAATCGTAAGTACGTCTTTTACTCTTTAAGTTATCATACATAAAAGTAACATGAATTTAGTTAATTAAATGGAAAATATTTTATATGCATATCTAACTATATATTTATATCTATTTAAATGTTGTTGATAAAAATATAAATTGTAAGAGATACAAACTTAAAATTTTAGAAAAGTTCATTGAAAATTACCCAATGATCAAATTAATAAGTAAATATTTAAAAATCTTACTAGAAAAACTGTTCAGCGTAAACAGACATGAAAAAACTCATGAGACAGAAAAATTAGTATCGTTTTAAATAAAATTTTAGTAAATATTTGCAGAGATAATGCTTAGGAACACACAAAATCTTTTAGTAGAATACTCATATCACATTTTTTACTAATGGATATGTTTCTAATTAACGGAATTTCTTTTTTTAGGCGAATCTTGTAATGTATGTATGTAAGATAAAAAAATATGCAAGTAAACTTTTAATTTTAATTGGCTATAACCTCTTTTATTTTTTATTTAATTTAGTGACTTCTCTCTGTCTTAGAAATAGCTCTGCGTCATTCAAATTAATCAAACTGATTGAAATAACCATATGCGATCTTGCTTAACGCTTAATGCAGATGTCTCTTGTCCAATAAAAGTATTTGTAAGCCAAAACTTTTTCTTCCTCTGCATTACTACTGCGACACTCTTCCCTTTTTGCTGACGCTTTCATCTGTTAAGATGCTGCTGCAATCATCTATGTTCGCTTCTATCGCAATAGTATCAAAATTGTTCTGGAAATAGGCACGATTAGAGTGCCAAATGAACTGTGAAACAAATGTGAATCTAAATAAATATGGAATTTAATCCAGCTCGACTGCCTGTTCTTCAAAATGGATGGACGCTCTAAGCATCATGTATCTAACCTAAACAACATTGCTACGCTTGTACATCTCAGTGGTCTTACTTCAGTGCTTCCAAAATTGTGCTTTTATTAGATTTTTAGCCCCACAGGATTGGATTACATGCTACTAACCTCAATGGAACATTTATTCCTCAGTTGGACTTCTGTAAAATAGTATCTGCAAGTTCATCATTCTAAAAATTAGATGTCATGGAGTATTCAAATATGGTGTGCTTTCATAACATATGTTGTCAGGAGTGTTCTATGCATACTCTGGCGAACATATTCGTGAAGTAAACTAAGTCCTGATCTTGAACAGGGAGCTGAATGCAGCTATGTTCTGTGGTAGAATACTGTGATTAAGTGGTAGAATAACTACACGTAAGAAGGATTTAAAATCCTCTTTTATTAAACCACAATTATATACAGCCGCTTCCCAACTCGGGAGGGATAACAGAAAATAATGACCGCACTTGGGTCTAAACTGAACAATCAAATAATTTAAACTAAAGTTAAATAGAAATTTAAGTAGTCATTGCTCACAGAGCTATAAACGCGAGGTTGGCCGCTATGCTAAATGGTGCGTAGCAAGATTTAACTAATACTAACGCACTTAGATTTACTTCAATAAGTAATAGAGTAACAGCGCTAAGGCTTAGAATTTAAATGCTAGCTAGTCAGGCGAACGTCGAACAGAGCAGCAGTGATCTGAGACTAAAAGCTCTCTCACACTGAGTAGTTCCTTGCTAACGGTTAAGTACCAAAACTTGGCTCCACTTCAAATTAGCATAAAGCTGAAACGCGTGCTCATTCTAACGGGAAGTTGAAATAATAAATCATAGGAAAGGGGAAATTAAAATAAAACTTTGTTAGTTTAAACTAAAACCTTACAATGTATCTTCGAGGAAAGCAAAAAATAGCTTTACTGTCCTCATCTTTGCTGATCTGAAAAATAAATTAATATGTTACTTAAATAAATGAAATACAAATGTTTGAAATAACTCGATATAATATCCCATTATTTAAGTATAATAATTCTACTTTAGGTTTTCCTTAATTTAGATTTTACCTTGAAAGATCTGTGATAAAATTCAAATCTTTATTAATTATTAATTTATTAAAATTCATTAACACTGTCATGGTGCCTGTTGGTCAGTTTAACTATGAACTAACACAGTTGGCTTATCTTGCACATGAAGTAAAACTGTAAAATAAAATTTAAGATATCTGTAATAATTATTTCATAAAGAAATCTTTGCTATCTTTCGCTCGTCTATGATTGTTTTTTGAAACATCTACATCGAATAAATATCGATCCGAATCCAGTTAGTTGTAAATTGTGCATGGGGAAACGGATGCCTCCCTCCAAGACGTTGCCTTGCGCCTAATGCTGCATTAGGATACTGCTGGATTTAGAGTTATTGGACGACGAGGCCCAAAATAGATTTATGGATTATACTGTGGAATGCTTTTAATTTTGTTGTTCTCTTTCATATTTGCTTTGTCTACAATTGTCCTCGTAATTTGCCAATAGAAATAAAAAAAATAATTATTTTACCTTTTGTAACTTTATCTTTATATATTTCTGGTCTAAACACTATTTTTTTGTGTTAGAATATAACTTTTTATTTCGTCTCATTGCTAAGCTTTAGTGTTACAGGCTACGGTTAATATTTTTTCCTCTTTCTCATTTTTGTTCCCGTGCCTCAGATACCATCCACAAAGAAACTTCTTCTTATGAATGCCTCAAGGGAAAATGGGGCTTAAGGCTAAAGATAAAAATTATCTGTCTGTCACGTGACTGGTGTAAGAAAGTGGGATTTAATGAGGATACTTTTCACGCCAAATGAAAGTAAGAAAGAAAGTTCGACATTCCTTGTTCTGCAGCGCATTATAATCCACAAAACTTTTTTTAATTTTGAAAATAAAGATGCAAGAAAAATAATTTTCCAATTGTTCGGTCAGTTTACTCTTCACTATAAAACTCTGAAAACTTTTAATGAAAAAACTTTAAGAGTTTTGAAGTTTAATTCTTTTTTCTTTTGTGCATTCTTCAGCGTATAATTTTCCCCATTTGAATTATTTTTCATCTTCTATCAGAGTTCTATCTTCTGTCTTCTATTCAGAGATGTCTACCAGACTAAATGTAATTTTCTGTTTTAATTATTTTTAACTGGCTCGAATATAAGTCAACTCATTTTATTTTATAATACCATTCTGAAAATCAAAGTCTCTTACAGCTCAGCCCAACATTTAAAAACCACATTAAGACAGTTATTGCATCAACCATATAATACTGATCTTTCTTTAATTATATTCGCCCACTTTTAATTTTATTGGATTAAACCAGAGAATTTGTCATTTCAGGGTTATTAAACAAAAGTGGGATGGGAGGACAAAATTAAACAATTCTTTCTCATATATCCTCATACATCCTTTTCGTTGTTCTCATATATCTTTTTTTCTCCGGTACATTTTTTCAGTAACCAAATTTCAGAATGAAATACTGATCCTCCCCACCTTACGAACGAGAATTTGTTCTTAAAATGTTTATGAAGTATTTCTCCCACCATCTTAGCATGCCTTCGTGGTGTACTGTCAAGCACAGTCGGCGCGTATTCGAGAGGTCCGTGGTTCCAGTCCCGGCAAGGACATTGCTCATTTTTCCTCTCTCCTGCTTCCAAAAATTACGTAATGTCTATACATGTTTCTAGGTTCACTACTTATATCTCCTAACGATGTTCGCAATATAAAAGCTATAAATACTATTGAATAAAAATTCTTTAAAAATGGAAAGAAAGGAAAAATTTGAAAAAGTTCAGATTTCAGCGATTGCCCAAAAGGGCTCTTTTAAAGCTTAATATTGTTTGTCAGTAAAGATCCACAGAGATGCCCCAGTTGGAACAGAGAAGGATTTTATAACAATATGCACTTCAAGTCTGTGAAAATATTTAATGTTTTTAGTTAGATATTTTATAAATTAAAAGCATTTTTATTTAAATCAATCGCATTAAAATAAATAAATAAAATTCTTAAAATCTTCATCAATGGCTTTTAAATATTTTAGTCTTTTATTTAATATATATATTAAATATGAAATAATAATACCTTACGTTTTTTCGCATGGCAACAGACTCGAATAAAAAATGGAGCAACACAAAATAGTGTTTCGTTATTAATAGCTCTTTCGGGCTAAAAATGATAAGTAATGCATAATCCTAGAATGTTGTCTTTGAGAAATATCTGGATGAATTGAGTATGAGGTTGCTAGATCTTTACATGGGCAGGAATGAGTCAACGTCTGATTTGCTTTCTGAGGACTCATTGACAAGTATAGGGTTTGTCCCGAAAGTAGTAGGTCTGACTTTTTTTAGTAAATTTATTCACAATTTTGATACATCGACTTAATAGTTTTCAAAACACGCCGTTTCTGCATCAACACAACATGTCCAGCGACTTTGTCAATCACTGAAGGCTCGCTGGAACGCAGAAACGAGTAAAAAAATTCTAGTTTCAGCATTCCTCTTCAGCTCCCTTCAGCTAAACGGCCTCTTGAATGGCCTGGGCTGAGCCTTGGTGCTGTCTTTTCATGACTCTTTTCAGTCGGGGAAAGAGGAAGAAGTCTAAGGAAGCGTCATCTGGCCTGTAGGGTGGCTGGGGAAGCTGTTGGATGCCATGTTTAGTCAGGAAGTCCATGACAGCAAAGGAGGTGTGGCTCGGCGCATTGTCATTATGTAGCTTCCCTGATCCAGCGATTGCTGAGTGAATGCGGGCGACTGGTTTTCTGAGCCTTTCCAGTACAGAGTTCAGCTGTTACGCCTTCAGACTTCTTCCTCTTCCCCCTACTGAAAAGGGTCATGGAAGGACAGAACCACGGCTCGGTCCAGACCATTCAAAAAGCCGTAACGAGGGAGCTGAAGAAAATTTCAGTTTATGCGTTCCAGCCAACCTTCAGTGATTGGCAGAGTCGTTAGAAAGGCTGTGTTGATGAAGAAGTGGCATATTTTGAAAACTATTAAGTGCATGTGTCAAAATTATGAAGAGACAATAAGAGGGGTGAAAGCAGTGTAACACGTTTGTGAGCCAGCAACACCGGTTTCTGAAGCGTTTTTCCTAATAAAATAAGTGTATAAATTTGGCTGATCAGGTTTGTCATTTTAATCTGATCTGTCTGATCAGGTCGTAAATAATACGACGGCACTGTATGGTACCGTGCACAGCCGTTTGTTTATTACCTTTCCGACTCTGAACGAATTTCTCTTTTTGAGAACAGATTTGCTCGCATCTGCAAAAATTCATAAAGCTGTGTGAGAACACACTTTTCTCACTCATGGATTTAATCGTCATCCGTTTAATCGTTAGTACAATCGTCATCGAATAGCCGCACGCCGGAATAAATTCTAAGAGAAGTGGTTTTTCTCCATCTTTCTGACGACGACGCCAAACGGGTGAGTGGGGATTCAGCTCTCGCTCTTCCCGTAATGGAGTTCGAGAAAGTACGAGGCTGTTTAGCTTAAGGGAAAATCTCGAGGTAAGGAAAACGGGAAAGAAATGAAATCTGCATGTTCTTAAAAGTTTTCGAAGTGGTAATCTGCTTCACCATTTGTGTATTACATCGGAGTTTTATATTTTCTGCAGTTTATATGTATTCCCATCGTCATGATTGATGCGCACTATGTGAAATGTATGGTGTAGCTTAAAATCTGAAGTAAATTCCAGTCCACAAATCTAGACGACGTCAGCAGCTTGACTGCAAAAGTGCAAGTGAGAATATATTAATCTTTGCAAAGAGCGATAGAATGCGATGGGGACAGATTTTGTCCGAAGGTATTTGATTGCACGTGCTGCATGTGTAAACTGTGTTTGTGATGATAATGTTCTTATATTTCATATTTAATGGAGAATAAGAGGACATTCATTCGTGAATGATTAATGTCAATTCATGAATAATTAAGTGACATCATTAAGAGTGTATTTATTGAACAGCACTACACCAAAGTAGTGGGTAAATGAAATGTGTTATGCATTTCTCTTTCTAGGTTATTAAAGCAATGTACTAAATTTCAGTGTAGGCCAGCAATTATTGGACACATGTAACTCTCTTTTTAACGCCGAGAGCGTATTTCGTTTAGTATTAATTACACACAACTGCTTAATGGTGCCACACCCCCACAAATTGGGAGTGTTTGTTTATCAAATCTGATATATTTCTACGCAGTGGTCTCAAACTGGCGGCTCGCGAAGACATTTCAGTTATGGAATTTTCGCAAATAAACTGTCACAGAGATTTCAAGATTTTAGTTACCTGAAATTGCGGGTTTATATTATTTTCACTTCTCTTAAAAACAATACCAGAATATTTATTAATGAAACTGTTTGATTATTTACGGTGTGATGTAAATATTATTCTAAGATTTGAAGATGTAAATTTTATTAACTTCTATTTGTACTTAACAAAAAGTAAATAAGCTCAGATACGAATTCTTGCATTAAGAATAATCGCTTTTCTCAGAATATATCTACATGTGAACAAATTTTATTCACAGTTGAAAATTAATATGAAAAGAACTCTGTTAATTGATGTGTGATATCTCATTGTTCAACTTTTCGAGTGACAGCAGAAGTAAGGGCAGAAACCAGGCAGGAGAAGGGTTGAAAGAACCCTTCATTAAAACTCTTTAAAATTCACAATACGTCCACTTGACGCAAACAGACTACGCCTCGCTTGAGCAGTAACTCACCTAACGAGAACTAAACTAAAAATTCAAAGATATTAACGAACAGTAGAGATTCTCAGATAATCCTGTTACCCAAAACCGCGTCGAAGTCTCGTGGCAGCAAAGAAACAGCTGTTACGCTACTTTAACCAGCAATAAATGCAGAACCAGAAGCTCAAGCTACAAATGTACAGTGCTTTCCCACACTCTGTAACTTTACCTTCTAGAACTTGAGTATTTAAAGCTTTTTTTAACTTTTGTAAAATTTGCATTTCTTCAAGCGCTCTACCAAATTTAAATATTCTGGCATTGACAATTAGGGGAATGAAAGCTTATAGGAAAGCGTAAACTTAAACTTAATTGGTTAGTGAAAATAATTATAATCCCTACAAATGAGCATGCATAACCCTTGATGAAAATAATTTCTAGCAATTTCTTGTCAAACTCACAAACTTCGTAATCCATTGTTGGCATCCATCAGGTGTCAGGATGTAGTAAGAGATAATTAAATTTAAAAATTTGCATAAAAATAAATGTATTCTTGTTTATGTTTCAAAGGAAAATTTTATAAATAAGGGAAAGGTTGCTATTGTATAGTCCCAAGCTTTGTCCCTCTTGATAAATTCATAGCTTCTTTATTTTTACTTTAAATTAAAGCAAATTATTTGATGATTAATTACAGATATTCGAATTATTTGAAATAAATATGAGTCTAAGAAATTAATATTTAGCTGTCAATATATTTAAATTACAAAGTGTAACCAACAATGCATTTCTCATAGATACCAAACTTTAGATTTCAGAAAGAAAATAAATATGAATTTGAATTTTTTTTATTTCTGATATTATTATTGTTGTTTACGTATCTTTTGATAAATATTTGGTAAACGAAATTTAAAATTTATTTAAATTATTATTTATTTTGTTAGTCCAAAGGGCCCTTGTCCCTTAAGAACTATAGTTTTGCGACGGAAACACTGAAAGTCTAAATCACTTTTCAAACTGTTGCCACAAAATTTTGCAGCTCTGCATTATATTTAAAGAAATTAAATAATGAAGAATCTGCATAAATGTGTGTATATTTCTTGAAATGTGATAAAACAACGGTGCCTAGAGCCATCCAATTTTGAATAACCTAGGTTTCCACACGAATATGCGCATCTGGAAGCTCAAATTTAGAATTTGGAATTTGTTTTATTATCTATTCCATATTTTGTAAAATTTTAATGAACTTTTGAGGACCAAACTCAAACGATTTAAAAGCGAGCAATGGCAACACTCTATGGAGGAAAAAACACCTTTTTATCTAAAGCGCGCAGAACTGTGTATCAGATATACTCATTTTAAAATTATTTTGCGATATTGCTGTTGAACTGAAGTTTATGGTTTAAGTGCGAAGAATATGATATTTAATAAATAAAAGTGACACACAAAACGTTAAAAAACGCTCCTTTGGACGTAATTTAAAATCTGAAACCTTTCAGATTTTTTTAATTTTTTTATTCATTTTGTTAAAAAAATATGCAATCCATCAGCTCTTTTAAATCATGGATTCGGCCCCCATCCAGTCGGAGTTTAAGGCCACTTTTCTAACGCATCACTTAATCTAAGTTGCTTTATAAAGTACATATTCCCAATAAAGAGAGGTGGACTGGATAATCAGCCAATGCTCCTAAAAAGAAATCTAGTTTCTAATATTATATGACTTATAATTATAGATCTTTCATTATACTTCCAATGTTTCAAGTTCATATACGATATTTATTTATCTAAAATATTGATGCATATTCGGCGCTTCTTTGTAAAATATTTACTTTTTTCTTGATTTATAATGGTTTGATTAAGTTTCAATGCTGGTATTTCAAAGTTACGTTTTTCCCAGGCAGCAAGTATTTGCACTGGATTACAGTAGACTACTACTTTAAGATTAACGTGCACAGAAAGAAACAAAATTTAAAATTCAAAAATAAGTTCCATTTCTTATGTTAAAAAACTATAGAATTTAGAATAATTGTATCTGATAACCTAACAAAATGTAAGTTTAACTGGGAATCTTCTACTAAAGCGTTTTAGATAGAACGTCCTACCAAGACTCCCTCTGTCCTGTAAAAATTTGAGAGAAAGTGTAAATACTAACTAAATCCTCTTTGAGATTCGAGCGCATATTTTTCAGTTTCTAAATGTACGTGTTAACCACATACAGCACGAGAACATGCACAGAGGAAATCAAAAATTCCTCAGGTTCTCACCCCATTTTAAAAGTCGACTAGGAGAGACAGGAGACCCAACTGACTAAATCCTGGTCATAACATCACATTTTTATTTCAGACGTTGTGGCAAAAACCATTAAATGCTTTTAGAACATTAATGGTTTGCTGGACGTACTTACATCACCAATGCAGCCCTAGGAGAACTCGATAATTACATGTGTATCTATTTAACTGTGACTATCAAATCGTTCTATTTATAGCTGTAAAATTTAGTGTAACATTTTATCCTCAGGGTTTTTCTGAAAAGCGTGTAATTTAAATGGCAAAAATATCTTGTCGTGACTTTTCAGCTTGAAATTTTTCTGCTTCTTAAATTTAAGCAGCTTAATTAAACAATCAGAATATTAATATTAGCTTTTCTTTGAAATTATCCTTTGTTATTATTAACTCCAAAGCTGCGAGTTTTATAATCAAGAAAGAAACCAAACTTAGATAATGTAATAAGCGTATTAGAGGAAATAATGTTAATTAACTTTTAATAATTATATTTACATTTATAAATTAATTTATTACTTTAGCTTGATTTAAAACAGTTTCGATGCAGTGGATGTTCTGTAGTTTCAAAATCTATTAGCAAGTAGATTTTGACTGACATTTTCGCAGCCTAATCTGTTGACTTTGGTTGCTTATATTAATAATACAAGCAGCATATTAGTATAGCAGCCGCACTGCAGAAAACAGATAAAATAAGTTAGCATCATTTATTAATTACCCCGTGGGCTGTAATTTAATGTAAAACTCTACGTGTACATATATGGAAATCTTTAATCACTTACTTCTCTACAACTTACCAAGGCCTTTGTCTACTACTGGCTATAAATTTATATACATCATGTTATATAAATGATATGATAATGATCTGGTTATTGTGTGTCTATCGCGCAAGATATGGCTTCTTCTGATGACATAAACCAGATGTCTATTATCTGTGACAAATTTCATGACATACTGGAATGCTCAAGTTAAGCATACGGTCAGCGAATGGTTATATTTCTTCCCTTCATTCAATAGTTTAGTATGAAAAGAACCAGATTAGCACAGATATCATGAATGGGATCAAAGCAACCTTCTCTGTCGGCAAAATGGAAGATCCAGTTGATATATTGGGATAATTATTACTGAAATGAGTTATTGGAAGATTAAAATTTTCGTTGCAATTATTTCTCTTAGAAAGCTCAAAAATAATAATTAGAGATATAGTATATGTAACTTGGTTAAAATTTATAGCATTCTTTTTCCTTAACATCTATTACTCACACAATTTTGCTACAAATTAAAGTAAATGTGTGAACTTTTTAAAATACATTTCAACAAAATTAATTTTATAAAATATTATCCAGTAATTGAATCTGTTATTTAAAAAACTTAAGGAAGTAATGCAGGTTTTTATTTCTGAATCCGATGCTTTTCCTAACCTCAAATATAATTCATAATCTTTTGAATTCGTTTCAGGAATCTGGACTTTAATTTAATAGGAAAGATTGAAAGTCATGCTTTTGATGGATCGGAAATAGCGAAGTTGTAAGTGTTTCTTCTCTCTGTAAATGTTCTTTTATGTAAATATTCCCACACACTTTTTTAACTCAATTTTTCAATAAGGATGTCAAGTAGGGTCGTTCACAAGTCTCTCAAATATTTTAAATATTCTTAAAACAAAGAAAAAAAAAGAGAATTTTAAGTTTCACTAAGAGAAAAGTGAATGTCATTATCGTGGAATCTCTTCTTTAATGTTATCTTGATATGTCCGTCTGAATTTGTCTTCTTACACACATCTTTAAACATCATCTTCCAAATGAGCCTTCTTAAACACCATCTGCATACGCGTTCTAAATGCATCTTCTTAGATATCGTCTTAATACGTCTTTTAAACGCTTCTTCTTTATTTTTCTTAAAACAGTTCATGGCTTAAAAACAATAGTCTTTTTTTCAAATCGGAAGATATTTATCAAACTGGGGAAAAGTCCAAATCAGAAATTATCAAAATCGAGGTTGCACTATCAAAGCCTTTCGATGTTTCTATCTGGATCTTCTGAATATGCTCCTTCGCTCCTTTTTTCTCCCCTTCCTTATCTTCTTTTGTTCCGTCTTTCCTCTCTGGATCAGCGTCTTTGTCATCAGATTTTCCAATAGAGTTCTTCTTTTCATCGTCTCCTCTTCTCCGGTATCCTATGCAATTTCTTCATTTTAAACAGTTTTTTATTATTACTATTGTCTGTTGCAAGGGATGTTACTGAAAGTTTTGACATGGATTTAGCAATTGCTGCATCATTCAGCAACTGATTCGGAATTACCTTCTGCAGTGACATTTCTCCTCGATGGCTATGATCATGACGTGCTGAGTTTTCTCTTGCACTAATCCATCGTTGACTGCATCATTTTCATTTACAGAAGAGTCAGCATCTCTCAAGATGTCGTCGGAATTCACAATCAGTGAATCATTATCCCTTGCTTTGATTTAGATGAAGTACCCAGTTTGATCACATCTTGTACTGTAGCAGGAGCTACAGCAAGAGCAATTTCTGGTTTTCGAGGTGAAAAACAAGAATTCGCAACTTCCCGAACCTTTCTTCAGAATCACTTCCATTGCATTGAAAATTTTTCTCTGACCACTGAGCATTTGCGCTGGGTATTTGCCCTTCAGTCACTCTCAGATTTCTTGTTTCCTGCGATAGCACAAATATTTCATCTAAATGAAGACGCACGAATTTCGAATTCACCTTCAAATCTCCCTATAAGTTTAATTTTTCGCATTGCCAAAACCTATTAACTGTATATATTCCCGTTCACTGTAGATCTGTTAACAATAGAGGCTTAAGTTCAGGTAACCTATTTTCTTTAGTGTTTATTGTTTATTTTTTAGCACGACTGTGTGTGCGTATAGATATATATATGTATACAGTCGTATGTACATATAATATATATATATATATACATGCCCACCCTCTTACTCGGCTTAAAAGTGCTTACCCGGCCTTTATCTCAAACTTTGGTCGTAGTCATATACTTCCACTTACAGATGTGTTTTAAATAATAAAAATATTCATGATCTAGTATCAGTAGAAAATTGAAAACAATCAATTTTCTGCAGATAGCGAAATCTGAATTTTAATGCGGTTTGGAAATTTTTATGTTTATTATGAAAAAGTAAAAATTATAAGAAGTCTGACTCCTGTATGACAGAAATTGGTCGGAATATTTAATTTCAAAACTTGCAGATTTTGAGGTCATTTTAACTTGCCTTGAGGGATCAGTTAATTAAGTCATAATAATTCGGAGAATAAGTTTAAATGAACTGCAGAAAAAAATATGTTTAATCTAATAGGCCATAAAGGGAAGTCATGTGGTATTAACAACAGATTTTTATGTAAAATGTTTGTTTTTCTGTTCATGAACAGAACAGTACCATTAAACTCTAAGAATACTTAACATTTTGGCCGCATCGCGAAATCGCCGATGAGTATTGAATGAGTCACTAGGAATAAGGAACTGTAACACTCAGTGTTTACCAGTGTTTAAAATTAGCGTCCCAGATAAAAATAAGACAAATGTAAGATTTTTTTTAAAAGTTAGCATTGAATTTATAGAAAACTAAACTTTGTATCAGAGTATTGTTTAGTTAGCATTTTTCAATGATGACACTAAAATTGCTGTGTATTTCCCTTTTTTTAGGGGTAGGGGGCATTTTTTATGAAGATTTGTTCTGATAATACTGGTGCGAAAGCATTTTTTTAAGATGTAAATTTCTTTGAGTTCAAGGTTTTAGGCTTCCTTTTTTACGGGAATATTGCTTCAAAAATGCTCTAAAACCTTATTTTTACTCGATATTTTTATCCTGTGATATATTAAAGCCATAATTTAATTAATAATGGCTGTAAAGTTCCACAACAGTTAGCCCCGCCAACTCTGTCTAAGACACTGCCAGCTTTATGTAAAACCTGCCAACTAGAGCCCCCCAACTCTATCTAAAAGTGATATTCCGGCTTTGGCATTCTCCTGATACTTAGGTGCCTGTAGAATAATTGAGCCAACTTATAGCTTACCTTAATGAATGTATAGTCTTAGACTATTACGTTCTCAATATTTAATTAAATTATTTGTTATTGCTTAATTTAATTTAGCTATGAGTGGTGTGTTTTGGCTGTAGCACAAGTTGCGGCTTTTGTTCATATTAGATTAAAATAAAAGGTTATTTAAAACCTTCATCTGCATTTGTGAAAATCTAGAACAGTCTTCAAACTACGACCCGAGGGTCAAATCTGACCAGCGAGTACTAATGATCCGGCCCGGATAAAAATAATTATAGTAAAATAATATTAATAATTAATCCGGATTAAAATAATTTTATAAAATTTAAAATAACAAATAACATACACATTAACTATTTTATATAGCAGTCAATCTAAAAATTCGTTTCCTATCATACGCATTCTTTATAAAACATATAAACATCATACAACCATTTCTAAATTTACAATGAGTGAAATACAGGTACACTCGATGCAGAAAATCTCACGTGGGCATTCCTTGTAAGTCCTATTAAATTCCTTACACAATTTTCCCCGCACTTCATTTAAATTTATTTTCTCGAATTTCATTTGCGATATATTTCTCCTTCAACCAGCTCAGTTCTCACTTTGCGGCAAGTCAAAAATGCATAAAATCTCAAAACATCTTCAAACAAAGCAAGAGTTTGAAATGTAAACAAATGTCGGCTTCGTTAGGCTTAGTAGCGCTTACATAACATTTAAATTGCTGATAATTCAATAACTATTGCATGCAGATTAACTAAAGTAATAAAAACTTTAATCGGAATATAAGAACAACATAATTCAATCACTTTAAAGCAAAAAATGCACAGTTTACCTACATATAAGAATAAAAACCCGAGCCGGGTAACAGAGTGAGTATATATATATATATATATACACTTTTGACGCAACCGATTGGAACCAAAAAGGGAAGTGCACAACTACGTGTTATAGCCGTCCCATATACCAAATTTCAATGTTTTGAAGCTACTCGTTTTTGAATTAAGCGAGATACCTACATACGTACGTGCGTACAGACATATTGGGAAAAAGAGTCCTTTCTTCTTGCGCTAAGTAAAATTCAACAGAAAAATTACAACATCATCCGTATATTCAGATGTCACGCAAGAAAAGATAGTTCAGATGGATTCAGTCAAAATGGATATTTTCTTTGAAATATGGCATCCCAAATTTTTCTCGAATACGATACTTCCTTTACTTCGTACAAGGAAGTAAAAAAAAATTCTCATTGTACTTTACTTTTTACAAGAATAAAGGTTTCGTGTGTTATTTTTCCTACTTTCATAATAGTATTCTAGGTTGGTTCATAGAAATTTTCAGTAGTGATTATATTTAAATCTTAATTTTTGTTCTGTATATGGTATAATTTATTTTAAGTTTGGAGATTTTTTTTCACTCAAAATTTGCCCAAATATGAAATACTTAGCGAATATTTGTCCCTAATCAAAATGCAAGCAAAATAAATTTTAAAATGCGCTGATAAATTCTGACAACGGGGGCGGGATAAATCTATTAAAAAGTAAAGTACATACTAAACCAAAGAAATCTGTAATAGTCTGGGACAAAAATATCTTCTTTTTGCAAATGCTTAAAAACAGCTGTAAGAGTTTTGTGTTAGATGAAACTGTATGAAAATCTAAAAAATAAGGCTTTTCTTAAGACCATAGCGTATAGATTATATCACAGAAATCTCACTGCCTCGTTTGAAAACGTGTATGTTGATCATTACAGTTCCATCGCAGATAACTGGATCTTGGCGCTCGAAGCTTTGTGAAAGAGTCAATATGGCCCGCGGGCTGAAAAATTTAGAGATATCTGATCCAGGACATAGCGATTACTTGCTAACCTGACTAATAGGGTATATAGCAACTAAGTTTTCAGATCAATAGCAACCCTACGCTCTTTAATTTGGCGAACAAATTCATCTGGTTATGTGAATTATATCAGCATTCGAAACAGATGCGCCAAAATAGAAAGGATAATATTTCTGTTTATTCCGCAAGAATTAATGGGAAAGAGAAAAGTAATGGTTTTACACTTAACTTAGTTTTACAATTTAACAATATAATTCTAAGAATGATTTAACAGTGCTTATATATTCCAGATTACGTACAGTTAAATTATGTATTGTTGTGGATAAAAACAGTTCTTAAATCCTACGACAACATCTACTTTCGCTGCAGTTATTCCACTCATCATCAGCCCAAAAGGGATGTTAGTCCCGAATGGGATATTAGTCTCGAAATGACATTTGGCTTTTGTATCACCTTTCAGATTAATGCCACCAAATATTATCGCCTTGTATTGTACTTAAAAAAAATTAAACAACGAATAATTGGCATGAACGTACGCATGTTTCTCGTACTGTGAAAAACAACGGTATCTAGAGTCCTTAAATTTTGAATAACATAGACCTCCACAGGAATATGGGCACCTGAAAGCCCGAATTTTAAATTTCAGACTTTATATTTCCTATTTTGTACAATTTTAATGAGTTCTTGGTTAACAAACTCAACGATTTCCAAGCAAGCAGCGGCAACACTGTATAGAAAAAATCATTTTTATCTCCAGCATGCCAGACTGTCTATCGGAAATTCTAGATATACGGTTTTCAAAAATTTTGTAATTTTATGTGGGGTAAGCTCGAAGAACGTGCTATTTAATAAAAAAGTAAACACAAAAATCTTTGATAATGAAAAGGCAAAAAAAAAATTTGTAAATCCATCTAAGTAAGAAAACTGAACATTGATATGATGAACTGAGAAAAGACTGAAAAAAAACAGAAAAATTTATGCCAACAATTAATACTGCATCGAGAACTCTAAACGCATACTGCTATGCTGCTTTTAAACTTCTTTTAAATTTGCTGTTGAATTGTATATGGCGGAAGTGCGAAGAAAATTATGCTTAATAATAAAAGAACAAAACGAAAATGTGTTAGTAGGAGTGAGTGTAACAGCAAAGTGGTAGACTGCGAGCTCAGCGAGAGCGTAAAAAAGCTTAACAAACCCTTTTGGGTGGCCGTTAAAATCTGAAACCTTTAAGATATTTTTTTTAATATTTTTAATCATTTCTATATTTTTCGTAGAAATAGCTTTCGTAAATGCGGTATCATTTCATATATGTTTCTAGCACAGTTTAAGTTACTAATATTTTGAAAGAAATTAATCGTTGTTGTCACATCAGCTACAAAAATTTGCATATTTTCTAAATCGGATCGTACTTAATTAATGTAACTACTTCCTCCTTATCCCGAACTCTACTTAGGTAAAATTTTAATTGCTTTTACAATATAAAACTTTATTTTAAGTCATATATAACCTCACAAAAAGAAAAGTTTTTGCTTTCTTTTCCGTTCTTTTCTTTCCTTTATATGCTTTTAAATCATCTGCAATAACGATAGTTTTACACCTCGAAATCTATTTTAGAGTGCAGCACAATTCAATATTTTTTTTTCTTTCCACGATTTACATCCAACATCAATATGATATAAGACAGTGCTATTTTTTCTTCACTTTTTCTTTCTTGCTTGAATTTATTTTTCTCTGAATTTTTATTTTATTTATTTAGAGCTTTTTTTCTTATGGATTCTATTGGTTTTGTATCAAGTCTTTACGTATTTTAATCAACTGCAATATTTTTGCATTCTTTCAGTTCCGACACTGTCATTTGCAAGTTCTTTTCTTGCATTGGGAATAGTTTGCTCATTGAATAGCTGCAAATTTTGTCCTAACATTTTTCAAAATTGTGTTAATTTTTATTTATTCGGAATTCAAGATTTTCTCTTTTCCTTCCCGTCAAAATCACAAACTCCTGAGATTTCGTTGATAGATTCACTGATTTCACTGAAAAGGAAACGGTAGCTCTCTCACTTTACTCTGATTTTAAATAAAACCAATGCTTTGAAATTTTGTTACGGTCTTCTAACTTAATTTTCCCAATTTTCAAAACGCTTTTTTGCTGTTACTGGTAATTTATTTTCTACTTTAGCTTCTTTGTAACCATTCTGCACTTTTTGCTTTTGCACGCTAAGTTCTAAAATTAATAAATTTAGTTTAAAATGAAACGAAAGGAAATCTAAATTTACTCTAATACCTCTTCTTAGTTTCAAAACTTGTGAAAAGAATAATAGTATAAAATCATGGAAATGTAATAATTATTTATTGATAATTATTATTGATTATTTATTCGTAATAATTATTTGTTTGTGATTTCTTAGTTTGTAATATGCAATAAATATTAAACAAAAATTGTAATCATGTGCAATTTATCTAATACAAATACTTTCAGAAGATATAGAAAGCATCAATGTAATTGTATTTTAACTTTTCTTTCTTTGCCACAAAAGCGATAAACGACCAAAACCTAGCAGTTTGAAATAATTCTATTGCATGATGAGGACGTCAAAGGATAAGCATATCAACAATGTAGCATTAAAGGCACTTTAACATGCTGGTTGTTAAAAACGTGTATTTCTTGCCATGTCATTCTGAAGTCCTTTGCAAAATGATATATTAGCATGATATGATAATCGCCTTTCGGTTACCTCGTGTTAATGGTATTTATGCATACTAGGCAGGAAACGCACACATTTTTATCAAAAGAGAAAAACTTATTATTTAAAATTTTCATTCATCTTTTACAAAATAGGAAATCTATCTTCGCCAATGCGCCACTAGAGGTGCTGCAATTGCTTTGATTCATATTGCTTATTTGCATTCATAACTCGGTACTGTACTTTTGTACTTTGAACCCTTAGAAAGAGTTGAAACAAAAGTTAAACAGCTGAATAAAAACTGAGTGTGAAACCTGTATGTTTGGTACTTAAGAGAGCTAATTCAAACTGGTCTTATTTTCAAACAGTAATATAAAATTTAGTCTATTATTTTTTGAATGTATTATGATTTTTAAATTCCTACTATTAGCTCACACTCTCCTTATATCGTGTTCAAATTTTCAATCGTTAGTAAAACACTTTTTATTCATCCACTCAAGTTCAGATACCTTTTTTAATCTTGTAGTGGATGACACTTAATGTTAATACAGTTTTCAAACATATTAAAGTCAATTCTTACATATTTATTCCTGTTTATCGGAATTAAAGATATGTTGTTTTTATTAAATATATTATAAGACTTACAAATAGTGACCATTTATTAGGAATTCTCGTGCTGTAAAAATTAATTTTATGACTACTTATAAATAATAATACTTGACTTGATAAATGGAATTGTAATATTTAACAAAAATAAGAGGCAATAGTAAGATAGAGTTCTAAAGATTTTTAAAGTGTATGGAATAACAGAATTGTAGTTTTATAGAGCTGGATGAAGCGGATGTAATGTTCCATTATATAGCGAAAATTCTCCCCATAGATTACAGGATGCGTCTCAAGAGCAGCGCGAAATTCGATTATTAGCTGATCATCAAAGGCATGCACTATCAATAAAAAATGAAACTCAAGAACAACGGAAATTGCGATTGCAAGATCTACGTCGTACGCACTAACAGTAGCAAATGAAACTCAAGAACAACACGAAGCTCTCCAAGACAGACAACGCATTCAGCATTCACAAGCACTAAGAAGAGTAAATGCATAAATAAAAGTACTACTGAACGAAGAACGCCGCCATTATTACTATCATGGGCAACAGCAGTACATAAGATGCAAAGCAGCACTAATTATGCAATAATATATATCTAGGACGAAATATAGGATATGTCGCCTTGAGTCGTGTGAAATCATTAGATAGAATATTAATTGGAGAACTGGACTGCTCGGAACTCACTGGAAAGGTTCCTTGAAATAATGAATCATTATAAGACAAGGATAGAATGAGAAATTATAGACCACGATCAGCTTCATGCATTAGAAACGCAAAAATGTTAACAATGTTAATGAAAAGTAACTAAAATAAAATTTTTCTTCGTTAACTTAAGTAGGAATTGACTTTAAATTCTTTTTATATTACTTGTTTTCTTATTCACCTTCTAACAAAGATGGCAACATCTTTTAAGTTTGAGGAGAAAATAAATAAATGCAACAAGCTTTATTTTATAATGGTTTAAATAAAGTCTGTAATCCTAATCATAGAATAATCAGTGTAATTATGATTCATGCAGGAAAATATTAATTTCGTATTTAGCTGAGCAGTCTTAATTATTTAAAAAAATCATATCAAAGTTCGAAAGCCACTTAATATCAATGTAAAGCTCTCAATTTTTAAGATATTTCTTGACGATGCATAAAATTAAAATATGTACTAAAACATTTCTTGTGAATATACAAAGAAAAATATTCAGGATCAAAGGAAAAGCAATAGTTGATTTATTAAGAGTGTACGTTTTCAGAATAACGACAAGTAAAATAGGTCATTTTATCAGATTAAGAAAACTGGTAATGCAAGCAACAGCTGTATTCCAAGAGGATAAAAGTCTTTCAGTGAAGATGTTCTAGAAGCAACTTACTGATACTTATTTTACACGTATGATGCTATTGTCAACTATTTAGTGTCCATGTAAAAATTACCCACAATTTATCTTAATTATTTTGTATCTAAGGAATTTCATAGCAACCAGTAATTTTTAGTATGAATCAACTGTTTACCACTTAAAAAATGCTTAAACAGTAAAGAAGCACATAAAAAAGAATTAGCAAATTTGAAGAACTGTACATGAATCAACTAGTACTTCTTGTCATAATGCTATGATAGATTTTTGTCAACAGAACGCTAAATGCAATGTTTCATTCTCGACTAGAAAGTAAATTCAGAATCTTCTTCAGCAAAGGCAGATATGTGTGCTAAGCAGTAGACTTCTCTGTAATACTGTTACGGATTTCATATTTATTTGGCTATTTATTTATAATCGTAATTAAAATTGCTTTATTTTCCTGTGCAACGCAGACGATTTTTGAAGAGAAAGCTACATCGGAAAAATAAAAATAAAAGAGCGCCTGCATTTAATATTTAATAAATAAATATTTCGTAATTGCTGTTGCCATTCAGAAAAATCTAGAAAAATGGAGATTGTTCTAGTGATAATTAAAAAGCTTATAAAAGCCGAAGTTAAACACCTCATCTTAGTTGTAGTTGGAGCTGTTTAGAGCGAACTGCTGTTTGTTTACTTAATGCTGTGATTGATTGTAGCGAATTCACTGTGAGAATGCATTAACTTTATCTGTTTTGGAGTTAATTCTGTTTAACGTTTGAGATATTGTGATATTGTGCTAATATCTCTGAAGAAATATTTCAGCATTTTGACTTATTTCTTGTGGAAAGAATAATTTTTATTAACTTTTTAACGACTTGTGCATTCAGTCCATAACAAACACGTACGCACGCAACAATACTTTCATATTTTTTGTATTTTTTAAATTCTTCAAAGGCCAGGGAAATTTTTAGGTACTACCTAAAGGACATGAAACGTATTCAGGTATCTATGTCACATATACGCAGTCATATATCTAGGTCACATATTCTTATACACATTTATGAACAATATAATATATTCTATTACACGCGTAATATAAGTAGAGCATGCATTTGAAATTCTGGGAGATTATCAAACTTCGTTTGGTATTATTTTCCACATTGCCTTCACTCAAGATCATTGCCATCATCTTGTGATAATTAAAAATACTCTAAGACTAACTATGCTAAAATACTCAAGAGCTATCTGGGTAAGATAGGAAACGTTATGAATGATGTTCTAAAGAATGGTGTTTTTACATTTGTGAATCTGAAGATGAAGAAAAACCACGAAATTGCCATATAACAATAGGGAAACGAATCTGGAACTAATTACCAGTGCACTAGCTATTGACAACTGATAAGTCTGCAAGTTTGAAAGTCTTTCTCTTTATCTATAAGCAAACATCATATTTCTTAGATAATTTTAAGGTTCTTGTGTTTATTAACCCATTATTATGACTTTGATCTTTTCTTTAACTTATTTTCCTTTCTGTATTCCTCACCAGAATGCAAATTAGCTCTGACAGTATTTAAACTGAGAGCTTGGACCTGAGACTGCGAGAGAGCTTCTGACATTCGCATCGCGCTGCTAGAGTTTCGGCTTTTGCATTCTCTGGCTAGCCGAACGTTTAAACTTACGCACCAGTAAAATATTGAGCCAGCTTATAGCCTACTATTTTGTTGAATGGGTTGTCTTAGGCTACGTTACCTGAGTTTGAATTTAATTGACTGTTATTTCTTAGTTTACATCGTCACAGAGGTAGATTGTCTGCAGTATAAGTCGTGCCTTTTATGCTTTAAGTTCAAGATTAAACTAAAAACGACTATTTGAATCTTCTCCTTGCAGCAGATTGGATTTGAGTCTTTTCCTTGGATCTTGAAGTTTTAAAACATAGGATAATTCGCTAACCTGTCTAGTAGGATCTGCAGAACTTGGTTTCCAGATCAATAGCAACTTCACATAATTGTTCCTCTTTATCTTAATAAGCCCTTTATGTTCAGTAAGAGACAATTCACCACTTTAAAACGTTTTATCCTCTGAAGTTTCTTTGCAGAGCTGGAAAGAATAAATGATAAATAATGCAAAGAATCAGTTTTATAGAATATCTGAAAATATGCTATGTCCAGTAGAAGATGATTTGCTTGCATTTACTACTAGTATAGATGGATGTAAATTGCTTCGGATACAACCATCCATTAATGAAAATGGAGGAAAACTGGGAAAGAGGTTTCATTGTAGTTTTACAATGGAACTCAAAGAAGAATCCTTCTCTGCATTTGGCCTTTGTGATACACTGTGATTTGAAAGGAGAAAGAAATGTTGCTCCTTCACTTGAGATCGCAAAAAAAATGCGTTCCTTTATAGAACATATTATTTTTGTGGTCATACTTTAAAAAAAACTTCGGTGTAGCTTTAAGCCTTCTAATTTCTAGCTCTGTCATAAACACTTTTGATTTAAAAGGAAAATCATATTATGCAAGTTATATTTATTTGAGACAAATATGTTCATTGCATTACACGTGCTATTTTTATACCATATTAATTATTTTTATACCAGACGATTGAAATCCTGCAAAATGAAATAAGTATTTCAGCAAATATGATACATTTGCATTTGAATGTGGGAAAAACGGTCATGTTACTTCTTTCCCAAATAAAAGCCAAAATCAAGTTTCAAATATATCGTAAGAATGTCTTATTTTCAAAATGAAAAAAATAGTGTTGATTTCCAAGAGGGAAAGCGTAAAGCTGAACACACAAATCTAATACATAAAAAATTAAACTTGGCGTTTGGATATCAGATTGAACAAACTGAAAATTTTCATTGCTACTCTTAATTGCAGTGTCTGTCTTGATATTAATTTAAAAACATTTTTATTCAATTTGCTTCTGTGGCAAATGGTTAAAACTGCTCAGGAATTTTCGTTAAACTATTACGAATATGAAATATTAATTTTAATTTCCCTTGAGATGAATCTAAAAAAATAGAGATGTTACAGAGAAATGGGAAAAACATAAATAATATAAATAAATAAAATCAAGGATGTTTTTAAAGAATTTAATGTGGAATATGAATATTACAGTATGAGAGATTTTATTTTATGGTCTTTTCTCTGTTCTTTTCGAATTTTATTGCACTTACAAGTGCGAAATCTAAGCTTTCTGTAATTCATATTGATTATTCATTCAAAGCTTATTTATGTTTTATTAGTTTTTCTTATTTTTAATGCACGGTATATGAGCTAAACTCTCCTGATTTCAATTTTTCTTCTAGTTGCGAACCGCTAATTATTGAATCAAATAAAATACTTGTATTAAATCATTTGTGATAAACCTGATTATATAGGTTATAAAATTATAGTATATTATACAGGTTATAAAATTTAAAGAGACAAAGAAGCATTGCTGTTTAAGAATCAATTAAACATACACTCCAAACCGAATTAAAAACCTAAAGAAACCATAGATTTTTTTTTCATCTTAGTCTGAAATGGTTATTAATAAATAAATTTCAATCAAATATGCCTTATCCAAGCGGAAATTTGAATGTTTCTGGATTAGTTAATGTTAAAAGCAGCTGAAATCATTCTTCATAAGTATAATAAAGATAATATGCGACAGTCAGCCAAAAGGACAAAAATTGATTAACAAAATAACTAGTCTTTCAAAGTACATGAAGACAATCAGCCATCATTCATGTTGGTGCATCTTTGACAGCGCACATTAATTTTATTATCTTCTTTACACGTTCATGTAATTTAATATCGGGGTTTTAACGAAAGTTTCCCGCCGTCGTAAATATCGTTTGCGCAAACGAAACAAACAATGAATATTTTTCAAATGCTCTAAATCAAAAAGGAAGGTCTTTTTTACATATTGCACTTAAAAGATTTAATTAATAAGGAATTTTTCGTCTTTTTTCATCCTTTTTTATTGTTTTTATTTTAAGGAAGAAAAGTTGTATTTCATTTTTGTTTTGAAAAGAAAATGCTATTTCATTTATGTACAAAATTTAATTAATGTTCTTTTCTATTTTTTTTCTTTGTCTCTCCACTTTTTTAACTACACAAATTTATTGCATGGCCTATGAGGATCAGAATTCTTTTAACGCAATCTGTGTTTAAGTAGTCTAATAAATAGCTCTTTTATTTGCATTTCCTAGTCTTGCTAATATTTTCATAATAATTTCATAATTTCATTTCCTTTTTCTTTTAAACAGTTATTGTTTAAATTCTTTATAAAAAATAGACCGAGATTTCCGTATAATTGATTATCACAGATTTTTACAAGATATTAAAGCGAACGTAAAATGGAGTAAAATCTACGTATCACAAGCCTATAACTTTGTATTTTTTGTCTATTATAGTGTTGTTTTATATTTTTTTAATCATTTCTTATGAAGCCGTTAATTTAATAACAATTGCTTTCTAACAGTAACATTTTATATTAGTGCATTTCTGTGACCAAATTAACTTACAAATAAATCTAAAATCGGAAAATTTCTGAAAAATAAGTATGCTATAATAAGTGTAACAGCATCAGAAAAATAATGTCACTGTAACCACTGTTATTCGCTTTCCTTGTACTGTTATTTAATATTTAGTTTGATTCAGGGCATTGTCCTCCAGTGTGCATTGTCAGCAAACTATTCATGTATTTTGCTTGCGTCAAGTTAACTTTTGCTGTAAGTATCTAGCTTTGAGTCCATAAATTGCAAACTTGTACTTTCCAAAATGCTCATTTAGTTCTAGGTTTTTATCTTATGACACTTTATATGAAATCTTTATTCCCTCATAAGCGAAGTACCTCAATAAAGAAACAAAAGAAGAATAAATAAATAAAATCTAAAAGCTTTCAGATTTTATATTTTTTAACACATAAACTGTTAAAAAAGTCCAAAGGGTCGCTTTTTTAACAGTTTATGTGTTTACCTTTATTTATTAAAAAATATCATGTTCTTCGCACTTAAACCAGATAAAATTCAATTCAATAGCAATATCATAAAACATTTAGAAACAGGTTTAACACAAAACTTTAGAATTTCCGATAGACAGTCTCGCGCGCTGGTGATAAAAATGTTTTTTCCCGTACAGTGTTGCCATTGCTTGCTTTGAACCCGTTCAGTTCGTTAATCAAAAATTCGTTAAAGTTCGAAATTCAAAATTTGGGCTTCTTTTTGCTCATGTTCTGGTGGAGGTTTGCGTTATCCATGTGAGAAATATTCATACATATTCTCCTTTATTCAATTTCTTTTAAAATAATACAGGTGGATAGTATTTGGTGGTTTAGCCTTTTACAGCTTTTACAGTGATTCAACGCAAAATCCCGTTTCGAAACTAATAGCCCTTCTGATTTAACCCCCCTTTGGTCTAATAACCTGAACCGTGACGTCATAAATGTGTGCGTTTTATTTCATCTGCATCCAATAAATAGTTGTCGCTTTAGTAGCAGCCAGAAGTTACGCAAATACAAATCTGAAAAATGCAAATTTAGTTTCAACAAAATGCTACCTTTTCCAAAGTTTGAACTTTTGTAAAAATAAACCAGTAACCATTAATTTTTAAAAACATATCTTCCATTTGAAGATGCTATTCATGTATTATGCACCTTGATTTTCCAACTACAGTCACCTTTCCAACTACACCACCATTCTAAATGCAACTGAGCAGGCGTGGGAGTGTTTAGGGAAGTGAGGTATAAAAAACATGCAATAAACTGAGGGGGAAAAAGGAAAAAAAAGAACAGTGGTCTGAAAATATAACAAAGTACCATGAATTTCATATCCGTCCTAGGCATAGTTTTGTATATAGGAAGCAGACACAAAATATGAAGACAATGATTAAGTTCTATAATCTTAACTATTATTATAATTGGAAAAATAGTTCAAATTTTTACTATAGTAAGCAATAAAGGAAGAGAAACATACTAATATAAAACTTAAAATTGGACATACCAGCAATCTTCTTTGAGAGTAGAATATCAATAAGACTTCAGCGAATACTAAAGCGATCAGTCACAGATACGCCTTCTGCAGAAGTAAACAAATTCAGAATATGTTTGCTTCTGATGAAAAAGGATGTGTATCAGATTACCCTCGAAACAGATAGAACATATTTATATGATCTAAACCTAAAATGGTTGCTGCTTTGCCCAATTTTAATCAACAGTTATTCAAATTTTATTAAGCGTGAATTAATAGTTTCAATAGACTTTTAAATAACATATTAAAATCCAAAATCTTTCACGGTGTCTCAAATTTGGTTGAAACAGCTGGAACCATGGACACTGGAGTTACAAATCTTGCTGTCTTCATGTGATTGGATATGCTATATGCTGCTTTCACCTGAGTCATAAAAAGTAACAATAGTTTCAGTTGATATCACACATTTATTTTCTTCATTTACTATATTTTAGTTAACTGTATAATATAATTAATATATTTATAAATGTCCTTTTTAAATTTCAGAAGTCTAAAAGGTAATTTCCAACTGAACTCAATTCACGAAGATGCATTTTCTGGTCTGAAGAATATTAGAACACTGTAAGTATCATAATTTATTTTCTGCGCCTATTTGTTTAAATCAAAAGGGGCTATTAGTCTTGAAACGAGATTATGTGTCGGTTCACTATAAATGGCGTATCATTTTTCAAATTGTTGCCACCAAATGTTATCATTTAAAGGAAAATAATATAGTGAAAAATCTGCATGTACGTATGTATGTATTTTCCTCATATCTTGAGAAAACGACGGTATCTAGAGCCATCAGATTTTGAATAACGGAGTTTTCAACTCGAACACGTGCACCTGGAAATCCGAATTTTCAATTCCAAATTTGTTTTATTGTCTATTTCATATTTTGTAAAAAAATTACGAGTTTTTAATCAACAAACTCAAGGATTTGAAAGCAAAGAGTTGCAGTACTGTTCGAAATAAAACATCTTTACCTCACACGGGAGAAACTCTTGCCATTCGAAAAAATGTAAAATCTCTCAGTTTTAATTAACAAACCCATTCTGTATCCAAGCAATGTGTTGCCGTGGTTGGAAATAAGATATTTTTATCTTCCATGCGCCAGACCATTCAGTAGAACCTAAGACACTTTCAAATTTAATCTGGAAAGTTATTGAATAATAAACTAAGCCATTTAAAACCAATAAACACAGTTCTTAAGAATACTTTTATCTCCTTTTTAATGTGATTGACTTAAATAAACGTGTATTCAAATCACGGGATGTCTAACTAAACATATTCATAAATTTTTTAAATTACACTAACTGGATTCATTAAAATCGTTATATGCCTTTTCTTTTTTACTTATAACAACTATTTTAGGCGGCTGTCAATGCGAGAGGTTAATTTTTAAAGAAATAATATAGAGAAGGTAAAATTATGTATGTATGGCAGCATCTAATACCCTATTAGGAATTCTAAAGATATGCTGTTTTTGAATATTTTGTTATTTTGCCCTTAAATTGAATTTTATATGGCGTAAGATCGAATGATAAGTGAAGTGAACACATGAAAATTTAATAATAAAAAGAAAAAAAATTTATAGCCATCTTTCTAAGAAAACTGAATATTGATGTGACGAACTAAAAAAAGATCGGAAAAAAAATTTCAAAATGCATGCCAACACTCAACACTACATCAAGAATTCTAAACATACGTTTCAATACTGCTTTTAAAATTTTGTGGTTTTGTTGAACTGTATGTGACGTGAGTGCGAAGACAACGATATTTAATAAAGCTAAAAAGTCAGAGTGGTAGGCTGCGAATCAAGGACAGCGTAAAAACCTTAACAAACCCTTTTGGATGAACGTTCATATCTAAAAATTTAGAATTTTTTAATACTTGATAATAATGAAAATAATCATTTCCCCCTTTAATTACATTTGTAGATTATTTGAAAGCGTTCGTTTCATATTGTTGCGGGCGTACGGGTATCTTAATAGATTGAACGCACAAGTCAATAAAAAGTTAATAAAATTTATTCTTTTCGCAAGAAATAAAACAAAATGCTGAAATATTTCCTCAGAGATATCCGTACAATATCACAATATCTCAAACGCTAAACAGAACTCAATTCAAAACAAAGAAAGTTAATCCAATCTCACAGCGAATTCGCTACAATCAATAACAGTGCTAAGTAAACAATACAGTTCGCTTAAACCAACTGCAACTGGGTTGAGGTGTTTTAATTCGGCTTTTATAAGCTTTTTAATTATTCACAGGCACATTCTTGTAAAATCTATTTTCTCGATTTTTCTGGATAACAGCAGCAATTACGAGATATTTATTTATTAAATATTAAATGCACGCGCTCTTGTATTTTTACTTTTCCGGCGTAGCTTTCTCTTCAAATTTGTCATGCGCTGCGTTGCACCGGAAAATAAAACAATTTTAACTACAATTCTAAATAAATAGCTAAATAAATACAAAGTCCGTAACACTGACCCCTGACCCCTTCCCAAGGCCTGCACGTCCCGCGCAGTACAATCCCTGGACATTAAGCCAAACTAACAACTGAGGCATCAATGCAATAATAAATATTACATTACGCTAACAACAAAAACATAGCAGTAAACAAATCAAATACTAACTACTATCAAATACTAAATACAAATCAGATACAATCAAATAATAAACACAGATCAAATACTACCAATTAAAACTAAATACAAATCAAATACTATCAAATACTAAATGTAAAAAGGACCATGGTCTTATACTATTTGCATAACTATTTCCAATTATATATACGACGTACTATGGCCTTAGTAAGGAGCTAACCTGTCGTAATGAACGACTTTAGGCTTAGAGTTCGTTGACTTACGGTTCCCAATCACGATGTCGTTCAGCAGATTCCCAAGGTGATTCGACGTCAATTAAACAGATTCGACGTCTGTTTAGGACTGTGTACGGACCATCCCAAGGTGACTGTAGGTTCGGACAGAGTCCTTTTCGTCGAGTCGGATTCCACAACCAAATCTTGTCTCCTTCGTTGAAACAATGTCCAGTAGCACTGGTGTCGTATCGGGTCTTCCTCTTCACCATCTCTAAGCTGACTCGCTGTCGTGCAGAGTTGTACATCACTTCAAACTGGGCCTGGAGACCTTGAATGTCTTTCTCAGGCGATTAAGGCGCATCCGGAGGGTGACCAAACAAAAGATCACATGGGAGACGACGTTTGTCTCTTCGGTCGGGTTTCTATTCGGCCCTAGTATGATTTCGGCAGCTTTTAGAGCCGGGTCTTTCAGACAACCCGTCGGCGTTTCGAGATGAGGATTCTTTCTGCTCATAGATAGCCATTTTCGCTGATAGTGAGAACAATTTGTCGTCTTTGAAATCCAAGGAAACATTGCATTGTCTTAAAAAGTTCAATCCAAGTATGCAAGGATCTGTAATATCCGCCACATATGCCATGTGATGGTAGGCGGCACTTCCAAGCGTAATGTTCGCTTTTAACTTCCCATCTATGTCGATTTTCTCGCGGACGCAGTCTGGTGGATAACACAGGATGGCGTCCAAATCAGATTATCTTTAAATCGTTCAGCTAAATCTTTCCGAATGATGGCAGTATTAGCTCATGTGTCAATGATTATATTGAAAAGAACTCCTTCGATATGCCCGTTAATGTATAGTCCATTACTGTTGCCATTCACTGCAGAAATCTTCAGCGCTTTAAAACAGGGTTTTTCATTGTAGTTCAAACTCTGTTCCACGATATGATCATTTATTTGCTTCCTCCGTCGTTGCTGGGGAATGATCTTATTCTCTGTGCTCTGGGGTGTTCTGCAGTTACTTCGTACGTGGCCTTCAGATCCGCAGTTCCAACACTTTGGTTTCTTGTCACTCCTTTACCATCTCATGGCGTTGAATTGTGTGTTTATATCGTCCGTCTTATTTTTCGTGATCTGAGGTGTTCGACAGTTCCTTTGCATGTGCCCTAAAGCACCGCAGTTCCAGCACTTTACGGTCGGTTTCTTATCACTAATATACGATTAGCATACGATCTCAAGGCATTGACTTGTCTTAATAAATCAGGTAAACAAGCCACCAGTTGATCCACTGGCTCGTGGACTCGCGCAGCTCTGACTGGGTGGTGCTCTCCACGAGTTGCTTGCTAGGCTGCCTCGAATTTCATGGCGTACACTAGAGCGCTTTTTATATCCTTGACATCGGCCATTTGTAAGGCTTTCTATGTTCCAGGATCCCGGATGCTGTCCATAAAGTATTAGTCCAGGAACAGGATTTCACTTGTTTCTGTCGGGCACTCCGTAAAGGCAACGTGAGACAGCCTTTCAATATCCGTGGCGAGCTTGTGGAGTGTTTCCGTTAGCTTTTGTTGGCGGGATTTTAATTGAAGCCGACTGAGACCTTTTATGCATTTCTCCCCAAAGTACAGCTCCAACGCTCTGGATAAAGGTTCGAAATCTAGCCTCTGGTTTTCGGAAAGAGTCTGCAGGATATTCGCTGCGTCTGCTGTCAGTGAAGCGGCGAGATGACGGCCCTTAGCCTGGGAATCCGATCCGTTCGCTTCCGACACTACTGAAAATTGCGTCTTATACGCTTGCTAAAACGTTTTCTCATCATATCTCGATAGCTTCATAGAGGGTCGAGCAGGCATGAGTAAAAATTTAAAACCATCACTGTTGCTCCCTGCCGTCGCTTTCTTCAAAGTATTCTCTTCTTTAGCGACCACAGTAACCTTGTCTTGAATTTGTTGTTCCACGAAAGAAATTCTCTGTTCTGTTTGTTCTTTTACAGATGACATTCTTTCTTCAATGTATCCAACTTTATTTTCAACAGCGTTAATTCTACCTTCCATAGCTTCGAATTTATTTTCTATTACGTAGGAAATTTCTTTTTTTATTTCCTCTTGACCTGCTTCAATCTTTTCTTGAACAGCCTTCATTTCATTTATGACAGATGCTTGACCAGCTTCCAACCTTTCTTGACCTGCTTTCATCTCCTCTTTATTGGATTTCATCGCTTCTTTAACAGAGTCTTTTTATCTCCTCTTTAAATGCAGCAAAGGCTACCATCAGCTGTCTTAACTGTTCTTCCATCGCTTGTGTAATTGTCATTCAAATCCCACTCTTCTGACACCAAAAAGTGTTGCGTGCATACAGGTTCGTAATGGATTGAATACTGTGCAGGCAAACCTACTTTCTGTGTTTCCACGTCGTTTTTAACCCGTTCGGGTACAGCGTCTGGTATACGCGACGCAACGATTCCCTTCTTACCAGCCCAGAGTCGCACATACACGAAGAGTTCCTTCCGATGATCTCTTCGGCCCAGCGTCGCGTATACGTAACATAAAAACGGAACGATTTTTTTAAATTTTTAAATGCCAGTAGATGGTGCTAAATGGTAACGGTTTTCACATCGGTTAAGTCATATGGCTTTTGGCCTTCGTGTATGAGCATCTTTTCTGTTGTGTGCTTCTGGTTTTGATAGATTGATTGGTGTAAACAAACTGGGAATCACAGCTGTTTAAGTTAAAGGGACACCGGCGTGTCTGTTCATTTCGTAAGAAATTTCGTTTTTTCGTTGTTTTCGTTTCTATTCTTTGCGTTTTTCGTTATTAGAATGTGGAGAAATGGATCCAGCTCAATGTTTTTTTTTTTTTTTTCTGTTTATGAAAATTTGGGAAAACGCATCTAGTTGACTATAGCGGGTGTAACGTAGCCGAACTTCCATGGTGGAAAAACTCAGACAAGTTGTCCGTTTTTATATTTATTTTAAAACTTTACATAGACGTTCTTGGTTAATTAAAAATATTAAAAAATGCTTATAGATATAATTTTAGTATTTCACATGTTTCATTTATTTCTATTAATGTCATATTCTTTATATTATTACATATTAATAATTAGTATATTACTTACGTAACTTCAAAAATTGAGGTCATTATATTAAAACGCTGATTTTATATGAATTTTTTTGTAAAAGTAGGCTTAACTGCTGATACTGCGTGGGCCGGTGGTGGTGTTTCATTTAAGGAGCTTTGGTCGGGGGTGGTTAGGGGGTTATTAAAATTTATTATTTTTACAAGAAATAAAACAAAATACTAAAATATTTCGTCAGAGATATTCGTACAATATCACAATATCTCAAACATTAAACAGAACTTAATTCAAAACAGAGAAAGTTAATCCAATCTCACAGCGAATTCGCTACAATCAATAACCAGCGCTAAATAAACATACAGTTAGCTTAAAACAACAGAAACTAAGCTAAGGTGTTTTAGTTCGGCTTTTATAAGCCATTTAATTATTCACGAGAACATTCTAGTAAAATCTATTTTCTCGATTTTTCTCGATAGCAACAGCAACTACGCGATATTTATTTATTAAATATTAAATGGACGCGCTCTTGTATTTTTACCTTTCCGACGTAACTTTCTCTTCAAGTTCGACACGCGCTTCGTTGCAAGGGAAAATAAAACAATTTTAATTACATTTCTAAATAAATAGCTAAGTAAATGCAAAATCTGTAACAATATTAAATTATACGCAATTTTTCCTGCCAGCATTTAATTTAAACTTATGGCATTGAATTAAATATACTTGGTCGGAAGCGCATAAACCACAATAGAATAAATGCTCTTTTAAAATTCACTACATTTCTTTACCATAGCGACACTCTGGCGCTAGGTTCACTTAACAGGGTTACATGTCATTTATTTTATAACTCAGAATGCACAAAAATTATATCATCTATAAACTTATCTCATCGTTGCCACAGATTCTATTCAAATACTATAATAAATCTAAAAAAAAATACATAAAAGAAATTAAAGAAATAAAAAAAAATGTTTCTCACAGACGATTCAGCGCCGCTCAACTAATACGCATTCGCTACTCGCAAATATTTTCCTCTGTCCGAGACAGACTGACGACAATACTTGCTGCTAATACGAAACACTTATTTCCTCGAATTCCATTAGAGATATGTTTCTCATACAATTAATTCATTTCTCACTTTGCAGCAAGGCAAAAATACATAAAAACTCAAAATATTTTCATTGAAAATTGAAAGACATAGAAACACAATTTTTACAATTAAAATTACAGTTTCTACGCGTAAACAGGCAATTAGGCCAACAGGACAAAAGGCAGATTTTTCGGTGCAAAAATTTGGTCTCACTCGACCATTTGGTCTCACTCGACGAAAAGACGCTGAAGGTGCAGAAGAAACTAATTCACTATTTTGCTAAATTTCAAATATAATAGCTGCTCTGGTAAAAAAAAATAGGCTTAACCGGAGTTAAACAACTTTTAAATTGTTGATAATTCTACAAATATTGCATGCAGATTAACTAAAAGCATAAAAATCTTAACCGGAAAATAATAACGACATAATTCAATAATTTTTAAAGCAAAAAACACACAGTTTACCAACATATAAGAATAAAAAAACCGAGCTCTGTAAGCCGAGTAACAGAGTGGGTGTATATGTATATATAATATATATATATAATGCTCAAAACAATTAAAGGATATTGCGGTTTTAGATGGATTTTGTGGCTGGGAAACTTTTTAGCTGATTGATGCATGGTCGAAGACGTAGTAGGCTATATGAGAATAAATTACAAATGTTTGGAAGAAAAAAATGCATTTTATTGCGCATTTGTGTACAAAAGGAAAAAAACACAATTTGTGCATATGAGAAAAAAGAATAAGAAAAGGTGTTTTCTTCAAAGGAAATCATTTTCAGTAGGGGGTATGGTTTCCACGGACGGCCAGCAACGTTGAACACCTTTGAGGCATGGAGTCAATGAGGCTATTAATCACGAGTTGGGGTATTCTGTCCCACTCTTCCAGAAGAGCTCTTTCCAGTTCTTGGAGAGTTTGTGGGGGTGGTTGGCGGCCAGCAACTCGTCTTCCTAGAGCGTCCCAAACGTGCTCTATTGGATTCATGTCTGGAGAACACGCTGGCCATTCCATTCGTACGATTCCTTCCTCGAAAAGGAAATCCTCCACCAGGTTAGCACGATGTGGCCTGCAGTTATCGTCCATTAAAATGAAGTCATCTCCGATTGCTGCAGCGTAAGGGACTACAATAGGTCTGAGGATCTCATCCCTATATCGGCGACCAGTCAGAGGTCCATCTCGAATGATGTAGAGGTCTGTGCGCCCGTCAATGGAGATGCCACCATACACCAACACTCCCCCACCGCCAAATCTGACACTTTCGTGCACGAACGCAGGATTATTCCTACTGCCGCGGTCCCTCCAGACGAAAATACGCCTATTATCAGGATGAACAGAAAAACGGGACTCGTCAGAAAAAAGAACATTGCTCCATTCATTTCTCCTCCAGTTCACATGCTCTGTTGCCCACTCCCTGCGGTCGCGACGATGCCTTGATGTTAGTCTAACACATACCATCGGTCGGCGAGCATACAGACCTACACCATGGAGCCGGTTTCGGACAGTCTGAGTTGAAACCGTCCTACCAGTAGCCGAGCGAAGGTGTTGTTGGAGAAGAGTAGCATTCATATTTCGGTGTCTTCGAGCCGTTAACACTAAATAACGATCTTCATTGGGCGTTGTTGCCCGTCTACGACCTTGCCCTGGTCTTCGGCCTACACTTCCAGTTTCCAAAAAACGGTTCCAGATCCTGGAAATCACACTTTGTGACACTCCAATGGTTTGCGCTACTTCGGCTTGAGTTTGGCCCCCTTCTAACCTACCAACAACTCTCCAAGCTTCTGAATCGGTTAAATGACTTCGCTGAGACATCGTACTCATCGAAACAAAGCAGTCACTGAATGCCGATCATCCTTGTCTTCATTGTCTTTCATTCAGTTGAAAGTCAAATTTCATTCGCTGCCACTTAAGCGACGTTTTTGACGTCGAACTCAAAATTAGCATACTCCACAGTTTGAAAATCAGAAAAATTTGTATTTGTGATTCTCTTCTTCCATTTTCAGCAAAAAAAATTCCCTTATATCTTTATTTTATATAAAACTTACAATATCCTTTAATTGTTTTGAGCAGTGTATATATATATATGTACATGAAGGCATACCGATGAAGATAACAACAGCTGGGTCTTTTTAGAAATTACTGATTTCTCTATTTTTACACATAATGAAATAATTCCTTAGTAGATAAGATATTTCTAGATCATAAGCAAATACAAAATTTTTTGTATGCAATATCATCTTAGAGTAAGAACAAAGGAGGGCATATCACAGACATGTTTACAAGGCGCCAGCTAGGAAAGGAATGCAGCAGAATAATGACACAGTTAACTCGCCAGCGGTATTTATACTAAGTTTGATGTAATTGTAGAGCTAATCTATGATTGGTTAATTCTAGTTTTAGTTGCCATTTTTAAGTACCATTACATAACGATAGAAAGATCTCGAATTTGGGAAAACAGATGAATTTAGGGGAAGAGCACCAAATCTGGAATGTTAATTTTGAGGTCTCCAATTATTTTTAAAGCAGCTTTCGTATTTTGCTATATCTTACACACACGCATATATATATATATATATATACATACATAATTTTGGTGAGGCAGATTGCAACCAAGCAGCGAAGTACACAACTACATGTTATATTAGTCCTATGTACAAATGTTCAACGTTCTGACACTACTCATCTTTGAGTTATGCGAGATACATACGTACGTACGTACTCAGTTAAATAATTGGTTTGGCGAAAAAGAGTCCTTTATTCTTTCCTTACGTACAGATAGCAAGCAAAAACATCGTTAAACTGCATTCGATAGCGCTGAAAATGGATATTTTCGTTGAAATGTGGTATCCGGAATCTTTCGTGATTGCAATACTTCCTTTACTTCGTACAAGGAAGTAAAAATATTTTTTTTCCAATAGTGGGTGTGTTATTTTATTTCCTCTAATGTTTTGCGCTTAAATAATTGTATTATACAAAATTACTTTCTTTTGAAGTGTTTTAATTTAAATAATCTTTTAATCTGATTAAACGTTGGCGCCGCCATGTTTTTAATCTATTTCTTTTAAAGTAATTATTTAACCACACATCAGTATTTTATATTCTTAGTAAATATATTTATTTACAATCTTCTGCCATCTTGACAAGCGATGTTTTCAACAAAAAATTAACATATTATTTTCAACGACATCGCATATTTTTAAAATTTTGAATATTTTTCTATGCATAACGCCGGTTTTCAAGATAACAGGCGATTGTAAAAACCGCTCCAACAATTGCGCCAGCGGTCTACCAAAGCCGCATCGAAAACTTCTTTATGATGATGAATTTTTAATCAAAGTTGTCAGAGGAATTAAAATGAACCGAATATATTGTTCCTATAAATGTCATTTTTAAATTGTCCTTTCAATTCAAGTATACTAAATCCCATTCAAGTATTATAAAAAATTGAAGAGTTATGTAAAATTTGATAAAAAAATTAATAATTTAAATATACATTATCAAAAAGTTTCCTACTGGGAATATCGGTAGATACCCCTTTAATATTCAGCAAATTCTTATTATCTGGATGCACAAATATTTCTTTCCTGTGACTTCAAAAAATGGACTAAAGAAAGAAAGTACAACTATTTTCGTCAGCATATGCTTCGACAGCTAGCTCACACAGCTTGACAAATAACTCGACGTAAAATTTTGTAAACTAGGATGCCAAACAGCGGTAGATGTTAGACTCTAGGAGAAGTCATTTCCTTTATTTTTAAAATAAATGCACAACCTGTGAAAAACGAGAAAAATATCTACCACAGCCATCTTAGAAATTTATTCACGAGACCCAAATCATGCAAATCGAAAGAAAAACGAAGCAAACGCAATGCCATTTGCATGTAAAGTGCGTCATACACGTCGTAAGGAATTTTGCATGAGCCAGATGTTGCTTTTACAGATCGTGAATTCATTGGTGTGAAAAAAGTAATTTTTAAAAGCAGGAGTGCACGAAACTTCATTTTTGCTGGTGTTTTCCTTTCACTCTTCTGGAAAGCCAGAGGCTGTTAAAATAAGTTCATGTAAACGGAAGAATAGTATAAGCTGAACCCTTTAAATAAAATATGAAATCATTTAGTAAAATAAGACTTCTTGTCAAGCAAAGATAAAGGCCTCATATGGTAACAAGTCTGCCAGAGGAAAGTAAACACAATTAGATTCGAATAATTCAGTATAGTGGTGGTCAGCGATACTACTTTTCACAATAAAATACTACAAGTAAGAATTGTAACACACTTTTTTTCCTGCCATAATACATTAATTTACACACGCAGAGTATTATTCTTACGACATCATCAGTACGGCTAGAATTATCGTAAGTACAAACAGAAGCATGTGGGACACCATAATTTCACCATTGGTTGTACAAGTATAGTTCCACAGCACTAATTGTGTAGTTCCGCTTCAGTTTTGATGGGGAACACTCTGAAGAACGGATACGAGGATCTTCCCTTTCTCTTTCTCTGCCACCAAACCAACCGAGAAGACTTTTGGCTCTCTAGTACTTCAAGTGCTACTTACAAACATAAACATGGCTCCAACACGGGCTTTATAATACAGCAACCAGAATTACTAACCACTGTATAGATCAGGGTATAAAGTATTTTCTCACTCTTTTCTGCATGCCTTCGTGTTGTAGCGGTGGCACGCTCGGCGCGTATTCGAGAGGTCCAGTTTCGCGTTTTCCGGCGAGGGCATTGCTTATATTTGATGTCTGCCGCATCAAAAACACATAATGATTCTACAAAGGTGGCGCTAAAAATATGGCATGTTCAAGCTACACTCATACTTTTGACCAGCATGCCTCCCTTGGCATTTCTCGTCACTCCAAGATGTGAGCTGAAATGTTGTGGCATCACTAATCATGACTTAACATTCGTCATAAGATTAAAATATATGATTTAAAATTCCTAAATTAATTTGGACAGTTTCAATAGATGGCAACATGTTTACAAAAATTCATATTCAGTGAAACTTTTTTAAGAGGAACTGTTCCGGAATGCAATTCTCAAATTCCTATGGCAACGATTTAGAATACGTCACTTAAATTTGCAGTATCTGCTAATGAAGTCGGTTTGCTGCGATTTCTGTAAAGTGATTTCGAATGAACACAGTTGTTTGTGTAAAGGTGAGTTGCGATAATTCAAAAAATGGCTCAATAAATTGTAAAATTATTATTTCATGGAAAAGAGATTAGTTTCTTCAAATATATGTTACAGAATTTTCTTTTCTTCCTCCACAAAAGCTGTAATCAAATATCTTATGGGATCTCATCAAAACTAAAATCAAATGATTCTTTAAGCCATTATGCAACTCGGTCCATTATGTACATAATGGTCAAAATGTGGTTTACTGAAATTTAAGAAAATTATAAAAAGCTAACAGATATAAGTGGGTACAATAGAATGTGGTTTGGGTGATAAAAATAACAAAAAAAATTCTTTAAGTAATTATCAGGAGGGCTAACAATTAATTCATTTACGTTGGACACTTCAGGTTAATACGTATGACGTCATGATTTAAACTTAATGTTATATGAAAACTTTTTTTTTCAATATCAATAAAAGAATCGACGTGACAATAAAATCCGCGTCAATTATCTTAACCAGAAAGAAAAAGCTGACACCAACTATTTATTTAAAATGCTGATATTAGCGAAACATTTTCGACATACAATGTCGTCACATGCAAGCGCGTGCTTTCATCAACGTCAGAATATGATGTTATACAATAATGATATATTTAATGTTCTACAATGCTATTTTTGTTTCATATTTTGTAAAACGTAAAATTTTTTATTAACAACCTCTGTGATTTGAAAGAGAGCAGTAGCAACACTTATCGAAATAAAGCAGATTTTTATCTCCAGCGTGCGAGTTTGCTGAGACTCGGAAAAGTAAGGGCTAAAATTCGCGTTTTTAGAGTTTTTAATTAATATCTCGGCTGAATAAAGTATCACGAAGATGAGAATGGTCGGAGTGGCTTCCCACGAACTTGTGGTATCCGGGGATACCTCTTTCAAAACTCAACTGCTAGTCGTTCCGGAGGATATAATGCCAGAAACAAACAAGGAAACAGACGAGCGCAGATTTTAATAGTATGCACTTCAATTAGCTTTATTTTCTTTTGTGCAATGTTTTCACTTTAAATGTGAGTTTTATTCTAATGGGCAATAAATCACAATTAACAATATCCATTACTGCTTAATTAGTGCTTAGTCTTGTTGCTTAGTTCAGTGGTCTCAAACTGGAGGGCAATTTTTTGTACACCGCGAAAGGCTTTTCATTTATGTTGTAGAGACATTAGGTTATTTCGAAGCAGGAGACATGAAAAATGAGCAATGCCTTCGCCGAGAATCGAACCACGGATCTCTCGGTTACTCGTCGAGCGTGCTGACCACTACACCACGAAATCATGCAAAGAAGGCGGGAGAAATATCTTATAATGTACTTATAGCAAAGATTTCAAGGTTTCAGTTATTTGTAAGTCGATTTTACATTTTTTTTTTCAATTCTATTAAAATTGAACATGAATAATGCGCCGAAACATCTATAAATGGAGTTAAATTTACAGTGTGATGTAAATCTTAGTCAAAAGTTCGAAGATACAAATTTCATTAATTTTATTCGAACTTGTCAAAAAATAGATAAACTCGGTTATGAATTTTTACATGAAGAATAACCATGTGGTGTGTGAATGCATTTATATGAAAACAGCTTTTTTTCGCTGTTGAAAATTGGTAAGAAAAGGACCCGATTGACCAAGGAACACCTTCAATACGTGATGAAGATAATTTCCAAAAATTTTTCGCCGAAGGCTCAAACTTTATCAGAATCAAAATACCAATGAGGATCAAAATATAGTAAGAAATAACGAAATTTGTAATTATTTATACACAAATAGTATTTTTATACAGCCTAAGAAAACTTTAATCACTAAGAGAAAGAAACTAGATTGTCACTGTTCATTCTGAAATTTTGTCTCACTCGGAAAAAATTCTCTGAAAACTTTAAAAGCTTTTATAAACGGTTTATTTTTAGTTTAAATTAAAGTTATTTAATAATTAATTAAATGCGTTAGAACTATTTGAAGTAAATACCAATCTGAAAACTTAATATTTAGCTGTCAGCATATATGAATTACAAAATGTAAGAAGGAAAAATGTGCTGCAGATACCAAACATTAGATTTAACAAATAGACAGTACGACTTGCCTCTGTTCCACCTGCAATTTTGATGGAATGTACCCTGGCGAGACGGGTTCAAGAGTCTCTCCCTCTTTCC